>JAECWM010000049.1:0-222427 GCA_018150695.1 Drosophila oshimai | reverse complement strand
TATAAAAATCTGAGAACTGTTAGGGAAAAGAAAAATTTTAGTTCAAAAATATTTCTTACATAGAACACAGACAGAAAAAGTTTTTAGACATAAAGGGATTAAAAAAATCCAATGAACTGCCTATTATGTTTTTTATTTATTAAAGAAATTATTTTTTTTATAATTATTATTATTTACTCAAGAAATTATTTATTTTTGTGTAGTTAATTGCAAAATGCCTCCCAAACTTTTCCAGGCTAATTGAATTCTACCAACGTTGCCAAACAGCAGACATGAAAAAAATACCAGCAAACACCGCCAAAGAAACCAAACAACGAAAATAGTAAAAGCCGCATTGAACACAGAATTTTTACGATTTACGTCGCAAGGCTGTGAATTTCACTTAAAATACTTTTATTATGGGCGGTGAGCCCCCAAACAAAAAATACAGCAAAAAGAAGCGGGAGACCCTGCTCGCATTCAAGGCACGTTTTCCAGGCAACGTTGACGCTTGGCCTGGCATAAAAAAAAGCTTTGGTTTTTTTCTACAGCTCCAGACAACACATGTACCTGTAATGGGCCCATTCGACAAGAGTCGAAGCAGCAGCACCACCAACAACAATGAGCCGTTTAAAAACAAATTATCGAACATGTACGAGACGCCTGTCACCGACAGAAAGTAAAATAATAAAGCGAAATAAGAGAAAAATGTTTATGGACAGTCATTGATAGTCGGCGAAAATGCAAAATAATCCCGAACACGGGTCCCCCAAGGGGTTAAGCTGTCTGAAATAAGGGAAAATGTGTTTGGGGATCGGTGAAAAAAGATAAATACAAATAACTGACAGAAGTAGAACAAAGCTAGTGATGTAATGCATTTTAGGGATTTCCAGGTAAATGTTTAAGTGCTTGTAGTTGTCTATTACACATTTATAACATATGTTATTGGTAAACATAAAAAGTACTTTTTTTTAATTTTGCATAATGGCTAAGCGTTTTAGATGTAACAAAAAAATATAACACAATACTTTATTTTATCTAGGACAACTGAAAACATCTTCTTTTAAAGACATGATTTAAACTCTAATCAAATATATTTACGAGTTGGATGCTAAAACCTTTTTTTGCTCCAATAAATCCTCAAGAATATAAATCAAAAACTAAATTATGTAGACCAAATTAAATTTACATAATTTCCCGAAACCTTTCCCAACCCATTTCCCATTGCCTTAACCCCTTAGCGCTGCATTACCATTAACCCCACACACAGTTCACTGCCCAGTGCCACTCATCAATGTCACAAACATACATAAGCACGGAAAAATCTAGGAAAACCCTTCACGTGAGAGGCCTCACTAAATTGCTCAGAAATTCAGAATTTCGTTTAATAAAACACAGAAAATAAACCCGCATAAATTTCTTTTCAACGCGCTGAGGGCGTAAAAAAATCTTATGCTCTAGAAATGTATACATATATATACTTTTTCATATAACATATTTAATAGTGCAGCATTTAGAGTGGTAAAAACTGCATTAAATGTGCTTAAGCGAGCGAGAGGTCATGTGCGTGATTACTCATACGCCGTGTGGCCGTCGCGGAGATCATCATCTCGCATGCCATGCCGGAAAATAAAACTGAAAGAACGTTCCATATCAATGGCATGACATATTAAACGGGCCACCAAAGCGGATTTGTTCACATATATACGTACTTCAAATCTTTAGATAAGTTTGGAGGGGGAAATGTTTGTGGAAGCATCTGTAGCGTTTTCTGCTCTTCACAAATCAGAGCGTAAATACAATGCTGAAAGGCGATGAGAAAGCGAGACGAGAGCCGAGAAACGATGCGTGTTCTGATAGCGGAATCTGCTCAGTGGCACTTGAATGGACTGTGATGGTACAGTGGTACTTCGAAAGAAATTACTTTCAATTTGTAAAGGTTTTTAACTTGAATCTTTAAGTTGCTAACAAGCTTAGTTAAAAATTGTGAGAAGCGCGAAGAGAGGCGCTTTTTGTAAGGAATTATGTTGAGTTGACTTTATAGGAACAGCAGGGAGATGTGACTGTTGCTTTGGTTTACAGAAAACAATCTATTATATTCATAAGAGCTTATGGGCTTTAAATTGATTTTTAATCACTCTCAAGTTCATTTCTAAATCAATTTAAAGCTCATGACCCGCATTTCTGGACTGCACCATTTTACCCACGCCATGAATCATGTTCAACCAGAACTACAGATCCACTCAAAGCAGTAATCACTGTATCAAAAGCACATATGCGGGCAGAGTCCAGTTTAGCTCATCTGTGGGCATTAAAAAGACTCGGGAAGTGAGTGAGGGGAAGAGATATTACACATATATAAAGAGTGGGAGATAAAAGCGAGACGAAGGAGGAAGCATCAACAGTCGGCGGCCATTAGCTGCTTATCGCGCTTCGTCTTCGGCTGCTGAATCTTTTATATACATTTTCTTTTGCCTTTATTTTTTTGTCATTGAGTAGCACTGAAAATGGAAGAGGGGGCGGGGCACCCACACCCACAGTGAGCTCAAGTGTAAAGTTATCAAGTGGCTGCGACTGGCAGTCAGATGGACGGACACCAGTCAAGGGTTAAAGCCATAGACAACGTCGAGTGTGTTTGGCCATGGCTTGTGACATAAAATGTTATCAGAAAGGATTATGACAAGCCTGCAAAAACGACAAAAACGATAGTGAAGAGCGAGGTGAAACACAGTTAAGAGAACTGTATCACTGGCACAAAGAAATAGAGACGAAGACGACGACGATGATGATGATGATGCTCTGGCGACGATATAGCCGACAACTAAGTGTCAAAGTCGGACATTCGACGCCATAAAATATTTACACCGAAAAGGAGCAAAAGAAACTCAAGATATCTTAAGAATCTTCACTTCAACTGGGTAAAGTTATCCTCTATTTCTTAGGGAGAAAATGGGAGGTGGGATAAGTGTCGCAATTGTTGGTTAAATAAGTTGAGGATTTTTCACTTGAGTTTTGAGGAGTTTGTAGCTCTTTACCGGACAAGTTTGCCTTCTATAAGTGGTTTTAGTGAGGTTTAAAACACAGATTAGAAAAACCTTTTGTTTTAAAAACACTTACAAGAATAGTTTGTATTTCTTATCATGAATTATTTTGACAACTGACATTAGTTTACTTGAAAAGTAAAGACTTGAGGAAAGTTGTGATAAATATAATTTTCTAAAAATAAACCCTCTTATAGAAATATAAATTTATTTTTTTAGTATACACCACAAAACCATAATCCCCAAAACAAGAAAATTCAACAGCAAGCATGTTTTCTTATCGTAAAACCACTTTTATAGTCATCATCAAAGAGCACGAACACAAGAACCACGACTATAATGAATCATTTCAAGTTATCTATAACTCAACGACAAAGAAAAGTACAAGTTGACAAAGAAATCTCGATCGCTGCAAGTAAACATACATATATGATATGTGTGTATGTTCTGTAAAGTACTTTTCTGATCTATGGAATGCACTCATCAAAAGCTGAAGAGGAAACGTAGAGAATTCCCTAGTTAAATGCAAGCTACACAGAAAAAAGTTTCTACAATATGCAAGGTTATTAGGTAATAATTTGAAATTTGATATATAAATGATGTTAGTTCACATATCATAACAGAAACTAGAACATACAGCTCAAAGTCTACATGAAGAAACTGCTTTTCTCTGTGCTTCTCATAAGATTTAAATAACACTTGACCTAAGGACACAAGTATTTTATATGTTCATATTTTATTTCTTAGGTTTTTGTTGCGTGTAGGTACTTAGTTTCTTGTGCACTGTCTTATAACTTCATAACTTTTATGGACGGCAAATGAAGCAGTTTAGAAGGAGCAACAGTGAGATACAGACACAGAGCTGGGTAAGTATAATTAAAAACGAGGGAAGACAGACACGAAGCAGCTCGTGCGGCAATTAACGATAGTTAAGCTGGAAGTATCAGTTCGCTGACAAACCACCAAGACAAGTCCAACAACTACCAACTACAGTTAGTGGGTTGTTGTAATGGCCTTGGCAAACAACTTGCAACTACAAGTTGCAACTAGAGTGACATTCTTTGGTTTTATTTTTTTCCATCTTTGTTGCATCAGCCGCTGCTGCACAATACTCCTCAATAATGCAATGAAAACATTTTAAGTTCAGCTGAAAATAAAGTCAACTTGAGTAGTGTTTTTCTTTTTTGGGTACTCCAACATTTATGAGCCGAGGCGAAACAGAAGCTCCCAAATGGCAAAATCGTGAGAAATTGTTTCAATGCAAGCTCATGCTGCATTTGAAATTGTTTCCGCTTGAAGGATTGCCCAATTGTTGATGAGGGTGTTGCAACTCCAAGGAGAAGACTCTCTGACATATTGGGTGTGGTGGAGAAAATTCGCCGAAAATTGCATCTTTCATCGAAATGAAATAGTGAAATTGCTCACTGAACATGAGTTGAAATGTTGCAAAATGGAATTTATTGTTCAGAGTTTGATTGATTGAAAGGAAATCAGTTGGGGAAATATTATGTTATCAAATATGATTATTGAATATTCATTTTAAAAGAAGTCGGTGTCGTATTCTGGAACAAAGTTTGAAGTAGGTATTTAATATCATAAATTAAAAAGTGTTTAATTTATTTGGTTAACTATTTATTTTCTCATAACATTGCTTTTATTTATTTTAAGAAACCTTTGACCACATTTCCTACCACCAAACCAAACCATATATGGCCCATATTTTGGTCTCTCAGAAACAAAAGCCCCGACACAAAATGTCAATTAAATACTCAAGCCAAATATGGAGAGATTTCAAGACAAACAAGACCATTAGTCAGATACTCAGGGGCTTACCTGTGGCTATCAATCTATATTTTACATTTTGTACCCCTGACTAGCCCACAAAATCGCTCCGCTTATGGGAAGAAAAACAGCTGTTCGCCGAACTAGTTTCTGGAACAAGTAGTAGAGACAGAAAAGAAAAAAAAAAACTAAATAAAACCGAAAATAAAAACCGTTGGCGTGGGCGTTGAAAGACAATTAGCCGCATGCCGCAAAATCAAGCAACCGAAACAGGTTTTTTTTTCTTTTTAGTGAGTCAACATGGTGCAAACTATACGGGTTTCCATGTCATGCCAAAATAAACCATCATAAATGCATGGTAATTTTTTTTATAAAATCCAAATACTGAAGAGAAAACATCCTCTCACATATTCCATCAAGTAATTCATCAAAATTTGTTTACACTTTCCGCAATTTTTGGCATACTTCAGTTCTTTTGTCTGTCAATTGCATTTGCCTGGGAACGAGTGCATTCAATTACCCAACCGAAAAGAGTTGAACTGACAACCCATCAAAATGGTTTTTTAGACCATTAAAAGCTTTTGCTTTTGCTTCCACAACAACAACTAAATAAAAATCGATAAGTTTCTGTCTGAAACTGTAAAATGTGTTTTGCGTTTTCCTTTTTGTTGTATTTTGTATTTGTTGCGGTCTGGCAGGAGCAAAACTTTTTTAAATAAAACTTGCATTTACTTTTTTTTTTTGGAATTGTGTTTTTTGATCAGAAAAAAAGCTGAAGGACAGAGCCAAAAGAGCTGCAGTTTTTGTTCGTCTAAATGCAAAAATTCGTCCCGGAATGAGTTAATGGGTTTTATGGGAAAAGTTGATTAAAGTTGGGGTTCTTTGGGGCAGGAAGTGCCTTAAATTCAAATCAGCTCTGAAAAACATCGGGTTGAGTGGGAAAATTGAAGAGGAATTGGTTTTTGAACAGGTAATAAAAGACAAAACTTTGAGGAAAAAATTGGTTTCAAGTTGATGAAACAGTTAAGCTGAATTGTTTTTCAATTATTAAGCTGAATTTAGTAATAATGATTGCCTAAAAAATGTAATAAATGTATTGATTAAATACAGAATTAAATGGTTAACAATTATTTGATAAGAAAATGTACGATAAACAGGATTATTTTCTTTTCTTTTTAGAGGAACCTTAGTTTTAGTACAATTTCGTATAGATAGCTTCAAAACATTTCAACAGCATTTTCTTGGCTTCAACTTTACATTTATTCACTCGTCATTTGACATTTTCTGCAACGCCTGCTTGATTTAAACAAGTTTTTCTGAAGCTGCAACTTCGAATGCATAAATGCATTTATATATATAGATTTATCTATAGAGTATTGCACTTACCATAACTAACTATTGTTTGAATGAAACTGCACCCACATGGAACACAACTCACAAAATGAGTCAACTCAATGACATTATATGCTAGAAATATTAGCAAATCAAGCCAAATGTGGATAATTTAAATTTTTTCAATAATTTCTTAATTGTAATATAATTTCTACTCACTTAATCTGCCAAAGCTGTGCGATAGCCTCTTCTTAAGCTTTTGCAGGGCTCCTCCCTTTTTCTCGCGCATTGTGACGCCTGAAAAATAGATGGGAAAAAAATATACATAAATACATTTACACAAAACAAATCACTTAATTGCGCTGAAATATGAGAGATTTATTAAGTGACACTCAGTGATTGCATAATGATGGCTCCAATCACGCCGTCTGTTTTCTATAAATGTTGGGAAAACTTCAAAACAAACAAACAGAGAAAACAAAACTCGGATTTCGTTGTTATAAACGAACATAAATCAGTCGAGCGTGGTCTGCCATAATAAACAGGGTGACCCCAGAGATGGAAATTGTGGGGACTGCATTTCCCCAAATGAATAATCAACAAATTTTACACCAACCAAAAATATTCAGCCGAAAATAGAATATGCATTTTTGAGTCTATTTTGGTATTCGAGGGGGGAATTTCTCATTCCCCCCACTGTAATCCATTGGTATAATTAGGTTTTCATTTTAATTCCGTTGTTTGTCGAAACGATCAAGTAATAACATTTAGCAAAAAAAAAAAAAGAGCTTATTTGAATGTTCAGTCAGGCATGAAAATTATTTTCTGTTTTTGTTAGTTTTTTTTTTTAAGGGGTTTTCAATGGGAGGCGTGTCTGGTTTGCCTGGTTTGTTGATTGCATTAATGATTTCGGTTTGTGTGTGTTTTGTTTTCCACTATTCTTAGAACGCACAAAAATGAGTAATTCATGTGGTTAAATAAAAAAACGCAAGTGGGACAAAGGCAATGATCAGGAAAATATTTATTTAAGATTGATTTGATTGATATATTGAGCTTAGTAGTTATTTTACAAAAATCTTTACATCACAAGATCAATAAAAATCGTAACTTATTCTTACCTAACTCCTACATCTCTCGTATTTAAATTTCCTCATTCCTCATTTACAGTCTTCTTGACTATTTCCATGTTTCCACTGGATTACCACCATCCCAATAAGGAAATTGGCACTTGAGCAATCATTTGTCAAACTCTTCACAACTCTTAAGTCGCTGCACTGACACTGATTGAGATGACCACTCCAAAACGACCTCCACAATAAGTATTCCCTCTCTGCCAACACAGAGCTACATAAGTAACAACATGGAAACCCGTTTTGTCCGAGAATAAAAGCAAACTTTGACAATTGCATACAGAAAATAACTATAGCCTCTATAAAATGTATTTCTCGTTATTTATTTACCCATATCCATATGTGAGCTGTGTTAAATCAGGCGATATAGTGTTTGCGAGTCTGAAAGTGTCGAGATAACTCCTTGTTCGACCCCCTTGAGTATTGTTTGGCTGTTGTCGAAAGCAATTTGGTTTAAACAATGCAAGAAGCAAGTCAAGCCCAAGCAATTTATGGCCATAGAGTGCTTTGCATAAGGCTCCAAGTATCCCCCCCTTTCGCTCTCTCAGCTCTTCAGCTGCAACTCAATTACGGGGGCCATCGGAGTCATAACTATAAGCTGTTGTTGACTTCTAAAATGGCTATTCAAAATCATAACCATGGGGCTTATAAAAAGAGGGAGGGTAATTTGACAACAAAGAACAGGGATACAGGGAAAAAAAGAGGGAATATCTGTTTTGAAAACTTTATAAAGATTTTTAACTAATAGGTAATGTTTATAATATAAACAAAATAATTTATTAGTATACCAACACATAGTTTTCTAAATCTTCATCAAAATATAAAAAAATATTAAATAATCTCACTAAAAAAATATATATTTTGAAAGACTGACAACTTGCATTTAAAATGAGATCATTTTCATTCATTCATTTTCACTTTTAAGCTAAGAAAAATCTCATAAAAAATGTAACTCTGAATTTTTAAGAATATTTCCGATATGTCTATAATTTTTCACTGTCCATTAACAACAAAGGGGCCCATAAAGTCGGGTTGTTTCTGGTGTTGTCTATATAAGTGAACTGGAAATATGATTATGATGGCGATGCTGGTGCTGATGCTAATGCCGGTTGACAGAGCCAGACACCGAACAGGCGATTGCATATAAATGACACTCACTGTGCACACTGATTTGCATAAAATGGCGCCAGCCTTAATAGTTTTTGATAAATTGTTGTCAATATTGCAAGAGACCCTCCCCTTCCATCAAAAAAAAAAAAGAAACAACGGAGTTGTTAACAAAAACTTATTTAATTAAATGCGTGACAAAAAAGTTGCAGCTCCACTACAAAGTTGCAATTTGCAAGTGCAAAAGTGGCATTGCATTAATGAGTTGCATATGCAAACATCAAAGTTTGCAATCAAAATCAATGTCATCGCCAGACGACGACGACAAATTGTGGGCAACCAAGTTCCAGATCAAAGGCGATATAGCTCTATATATACAGGTATATATACAGACAGGTAGAGTTGAGTGGCATTGAGTGGGTTCAATAGCCTAGAGGTTCCAACTTCCAACTTTAAACGCCCACCTCCCAGTGATATATATCTGTTTGTGGGGGGCGTGGCCAGTCAGGCGTGCCATAAAAGCAAAAATAGCAAAGGCACAGTCACTCCTGGAAATGTTCGTTAATGTCTGTGACATCTAATTAGAGAACAAATAATGAGGAGACACAAAACGAGGAAAAATAAATAATCAAAAATGCAAAAGGTAGGTGGAAAGAAGGCGAGGTAGGGAGTTTTTGTGGAAATATGGAAATTGTTGGGCGTAACATTATAGATTGGATAACCATTCCCTATTAGGTTAATTATATTTATTTTATTGGTCTTGTCTGTATTGAATTTCTTAAAAAGAAGTCCTTAAAGTAGGAGATATAACAACTAATAGTCGAATTTTTACATCTTAAAAATGTCTAAAATTCTAAAAAAAAATATAACAGTTACTTTAAAACTTAAGAAAAAAAAAAGTGAGTTCTTTGTTTTTTAATAATTATTATTTAAATTCAATTAACTGAACTTAAATGAGTTATTCTACTTTATATCACAAACTACAAGTAAAATGTATTTTTATTTAATTTCAACTCAAATTTTTTTATAAGCGTAATTTTCACGTTCCAACTAGAGCAACCCACTTAAAATCAAAACAATTTGTAATAAACAAAAACAATGAAACAAATTACTTTGAACTACATTGGCTCTGTAAATGTTTACCAAAAAACTCGTTCCCAGAATCCTCGAAAATATCTGCTGCTGCTTTAAGTCAAATTAGTCCACTTTATAATGCCTAATAGTTGACAATCTGTGCAAATAATCTGCTCGTTTTTGCCCCATAACAAAGAGCAAGCAAAGTGTCTCCTTTCGAAACGCATTTATTACCCCGAAAAACAGCACAAACCAGCAATTACAATTACCCCCCTCGATGCGAAAAACAGCAGCCAAACAGTTGACACAAGCCAAACAGCGAGCGGCAAACGATATGACGAGCACTTTCCAAATTTCGCGTTAATGACGTAATTACCTTTAGCCGAGCAAAACAAAGGCAAAAGAGAAATGTGGAAGGAAAAGCGAGAGACAGGCGTGAAAATCGTGAAGGAGGCGAAGAATATCTGTGGCAGGCCACACGACGTATACGTGACATTTTAGCCACGACACACGGCAGCTCATTCACAGATGTGTTCAAAATAATAGGATAATATGAGTGGTTTTTTAAGAGTAAAGATAAATAATTTTTTAAATAAAAAGGGAACTTAAAAAAATTCATAAGTAACAAAAATTACGTTACATAAATGTTATACTTTTGAATGTTGAACTTTTTTTTTAAAGGTGTCATTTTAGTATCCTTTTGATCCTATTTGTATAAAACTAATACAAGTTAATGATAATTGAAACTAATCGTTATAGTAATTATAAAGTATTATTTTAAATTTAATCATTCTGCAGTCTTTATAGTGTTTATAGTTTATTTTTAATACAACGCGTGTTAACATTTAATTACTGATTTTTATTGAATGTATTTACTTAACGTCAACCCTCAGAAAAATCGCAATTGTTGTATATTTTAGTTTCTGTGAAATAAGCAACATTAGTACCCCCATAATTTTAATCACAACTGCAAGTATATCCCATTTCCCCCCTTTTCGATCCCCTGGCTTTTGGCCAACTTGCACACATTTTCTGATTCAATGCAAGGGAAAATAGAATGCTGAGTAAAAAAAAATACCCGAAAAAAATAAGTACAAAACTGTTGCTAGCAAAAATATTTTGACACTTCTGGGCGACAAGCAGCTGACTAATTGCGAGAGTTTGCTCTTTTGGAGAATGCCTCATGAAAAAAAAGTCTCTAAAAATAGATGGAGAGTTGAGTAAAATGCATCAGCGACAGCTGACGGAACTGAAAGTCCAAGAATGCCCGATGATTAAATGGCTTATAAATGACGCGGACATTTTCCCGGCAAAAACTTCCAGCCAGCACAAAAAAAAATATCGTCGCCAAAAATAGGTGAAAGATGGCCAAAAAAAATGTCTGACACCTGACAAGTGGGGAGGAAATTCAGGAAAAGCCACAGATTCAATCGATTTTAACCCTTTCCTTTGGTTGATGACCCCTCTGAACTCGACTGCAAATTGAATTCAAACTTTTATCAATATTAAATTTGCTGAGCAAACAATATTTTATACAAATTTTATTTGTTTTGTGGTTTAAAAATAAAATTCAAAGGAGGGAGTTATGAAGTGGCCGTTTAATTAAAATGCATTTGTAACTAATTAAATGTGGAATAATGGAATTTTCAAACAGGATAAGGCTTAAACTAATTGAAATAACTTTGAAGCAGAAAAAAACTATGCAAAATATAATAAACGTTTGGGAATTACGTTTATTAAAAAAAAATGAAAAAACACATAGCATATTTTTTGATTGAATAAACAATAAAATTGCTTGTATAATTAGCAGGTAATAAAATCTTCATAATTTTAGTTAAATACCCAACTTCACGCCAGCATAAATTTCCAGTTTATGCTGGCCTTAACCCTTGCTGACCAAGCTTTCTAAGCCTTTGGCAGCCCCATCCATCAGCGTTGCCATAAAACACGCATCATTTATTCACCAGGCAAATAATAAAATTAAAAAACCATCAAATATACAGCCCCGAAATCGTGATTATTTATTTTTTGAAAAATGTATGCACGCCCGAGGGCAAACACAAATTTTATTACCATATAGAACTATTTTTTATCGCCAGCCCCACATGAAATCTAATCAAATTAAAGTTGGAGAAAGGGAGAGTTCCTCAAAAAGATGGGGATTGATGGATAAGAAAGCTTGGAAGGAAATTAGTCAACCAGTTGTTGCATGTTTCTGTAAGGAAAATGTACACATATTTGGGTGAGTGTATTGGCCACCTGTTTTAATAGTTTTCGAACACGACAAGCGCCAGCTTTTCGACTGGGGTTGCGTGTTCACGAATCGTTCATCTGAGACTTGCCAAAAAGCAGAAAACTGGCAGAAAAGACGGACCTGCCAAATCCAAGCTTAATTAAAATTGAAACATATGTTGAAAAAAAATTAAAAAAAAAAAAACCACAAGAGAAAACAAGCAGAAACAGCTGGGATGATTAAATAAAATTTGAGACCTATTTTATAAACATAATAAAATGGGCTTGTAGTTAAAAATAGTGATAAGAAAAAAGTGGTTTGGGTTGTGGGAAGATAAGAAAACATATTATAGAAATAAAAACAAGTTGAAAATTCATAATAAAAAATATATTGCATATTTCCTCATATTTTTCATTAATTTTTCCTGAATTTTATTTTTTTTAGTAACAAAACATCAATATTTATGCATTTATGTTTAACCCATAAATCTGTCAATAATTTTCGCAATATTGAGTTTAATGTTGTTTAATTGCCTCTGGATACACATTAATTAACTTCTAATGTGCATCGCATTTACCAGATTTCAATAATGGTTTCAAATCTGAAAACAGGCATAAATCTCTTAATTGATTTAGCCATCGGTTGGCAGCCTCAAAATTTAATCAATCTGACATTGTAGTCGGATGTAAAGGCGGCATTCATAATTAGACAACTGAAAGCGACTTGGGAAGTAATTAAATTGTAGTTAGCCGAAAGGCAACACCAAAACTAGTTGCACTAATAAATCAGACGATATTTCATAATGAGTTTCAGATGCGTTTGTTTCATGTTTGTTTTTGTGATAAGAGGGGGGAACTAAAAAGGGGGTCGAAAGGGGTTACGGCTTATCGCTGTCGTCCATAAAGCATAATGCCTGATTAAATAAATGATTTCGATTTGCCTGGGACCATGACGTCAGTAAATAAAAGCCGGCGGCTATCGTCTTGGGTTCAATGGTCTCTAATAAACAAAAATAAAGTTCAATTCGACTTGAATTAATATCAATTGAGGAGGAAGAACTCGGTTTTCAAACGGGTTCTCGAGAATAAAAAAAGAGGGAGATAAATAAATGAGAAAGAGAGAGAGGGAAAGAACTGGATTGCACAATTTTTCAATTAAATGCAGTTTCTGCTTGTGGCAGTCGCATTTATACAACTCTTCTCTTTTATTTCTCCCTTGCTCGTGTCAAAATATTTACGCTTAATTTTAATAAAATTTACTTTGATGCCTGCCATTCTTCTCTCCGTATTTGTATTGCATTTTAAACGGGGTCTTTTGGCGCATATTTTAAAATATGCATTTATTTATTTGCATTTTTTAAACGCAGTGCAGCAAACAAAAAAACACATGCATATATATGCATTTTTTTCAGGATTTTTTAAGTGTGTTTGACTGTAAAGGATGAACACAGGAAGTTTCAGTTTTCTGTGTGTGCTGGAATTTAAATTGAGAGCTGAATTTATGGGCGAATTTTTGTTATTTTTTATTCAGCAAATATATGAGAATGCAGGAAAAAAGAAATACAAATAAATTATTGACAGCTCTCAGAGAAATATTTAGGAAGTGAGGAATTTAAGACACGTAAAACTAATACCCTTAGTAAATGTTAAATTTTTACTGAAACTTTTTGTAAAACATTTCCCAAAAAAAACGCATTTTTACTTATCAATAAAATTGCTAAAAATATATCCAAAAATTTCCATTCACATTTCCAGCCATTTTTTTTTCGGAACTCACTGAACTTGTTTATATTTTTAAGAGTCTATGAAAAAAATAAACAAACACTTTTATTGCACTGTGAATTCCGCTTAACTAAAAATAAACCGAGAAACCATAACAAATGCCAATTAAAGCCAATTCAATATAAATAATTTATAAAAAAGTGAAACATCAACTTTTTGTTTATCTCTGAAAGAATTCCTCTTCAGCAGGAAATTCAAGTACAATAGAGGAATTTTGTGTGTGCTCTGCAGATCAAACAAATAAAGATATATTCATGTGTGAGGAATTATTTATGATGTGTATATATACGCACCGGCACCAAAATTATTGTTGTTAATTTTAGTGGGCTGACTGATTAGTTCGGCCATGTTGCTGGATTTAACACGAAGACGTTCTCACAGTTCAGTTTATTTCAATGTTTTTTAATTGATTATTTAGTTGGGTTAACACTTTCGTTTATGGCACGCATTTCTTTGGTTTTCCTTGGATACTCGTAAATTTCACTGGGTTTTAAATCCGATTCGATGGAGATAAATGCACTCCACTCCACACACACACTCTCGAATAAAATATATGAGTTTATCAAATTTTTTATCAGACGACGACGTCGACGCCAAAGTTGCAAGTAAACGAGGTCAAATTTTATCTGCAGACAAAACAACAATAAATCTAGCGACCACAGACAACAACAAGCACCACAGAAAAAGTTTGCCGCTCGAAAAGACAATTTTTTTTTTCCACGGTGGTTGTTTGTTAGGGGTGGTTGTTGATTTTGATTATTTTTCAAGAGGTTTTCAGGTTCAGCTGACAGTTTATGTAATTTAGTGGCACGATATCATAAATGGGCTATGATACAAATACACGAAATTTATTTTTTTTAACTTTACGAATTTAAATATTTGTATTTACGTTTTAGATCTGGGATCAAATATATTTTAAATAGAATAAATAAGCTAAACAAATTTATTTTGGCTGTGAAATTTATTTAAGCATTTTACATTTTTATATTTCTTCTTGCAGAAAGTCGTAGACAAACAAATGCATTTTTTTAAATATAAATATACACTTATAAAATCTGTATAACAATTTTTTGGTCGCTAAACTTATGTTTGTTTTTATTCTTTTAATTATATTAATACAAAGAAGTCACTTTTTCACAATATGTTTGCCACTTTTAATTTGATATAACTTTACTGTTCCTTTGACAATTGTTGTGTTGTTTTTCTGTGTATATAAATGTTATTGGGTGCACTTGATTTATTTAAGTTTTTAACTATTTTCACAAATGTTTGTTAAAGCTTAGCACATTTTTTAAAAAAGCTACACAATATTTTTGGTTTGTTTTTAATGTTACGTTTAACAGCTCATTTAAATATTGCAATGAAAGATAACGAAATAAAAAGAGATAAAAAACACACTATTTTTCACAATTTTTTTTTTCAGCCAAGTCTCGCAAATTTTTTGGGCTATTATTTTAGGGGTATTTTTGCCGGGACGCACAACCTGCCGCTTTGGATTTTGCAAACGAAATGAGGTCAACGAGATACGGGACAAAGGACGTCGACGTCGACTGAGGCAGCGGAGCGACTGCGGAGTGGCAGCGACGTCGGCGTTTTACGTTACGCTAAGCGAAGAACAAGGAAGAAGAAGAAGCGGCAAAAGTAGCGCAAGGGCGACTAAAAGTGGGTGGTGGGTGGTGCGTTGTGCTCTCTCCATATCTCTCTTTGAGAGAGAAAGCAAGCCGGCTTGTGGAACCTAAGAGAAATGCTCCTCTCTCTTACCCTTAAGAGGGGTTGAAAATAATTCCGACTTACACGGCGTATACGCAATATTACATGATTTCAGGACCAAAGGGCAGGTCGCGATTTAAAGGGAGGAAAAGGGGGGTGGCACAAAACACAGCTGGGTCAAAGGCAAATCTCGTTAAGAGATCAAAAACAAGAAGTGCAGCAGCTCGAGCATGCAGTTTGAGAGCCACTGCAGTTGAGAGCATTTGCGTCACACTTTTCCATTGATGCATGCAAATTGTGCTTGGGGAGGGGAAAAATATCTTGAGTCAGCTGACTCTATTGGAAATCCAAGCTGCGTCGTCTCAGCCTAATGATTTATAGGAATTTTTTGCTGAAACTACTTTCTTTGTGATTATCTTTAAACTTGTGATATTTCTGGTTTTTTTCTTTCTATTACTGGATTTATACGTAGCCCAATTCATGCAATCATTTCATGAAATGGGTGTGTATAAACACCATTGCATGTATTCGGCAACACACGAAAGTTGACTATGAATTCAGCGTCATTGCCTGAAATGGAGAGGGGCTACCAACTTAACATTGTATAAATTAGGTGGCAACGCCAATACAAATACTGTGAACGGATTTTACTTACATTTTTTGCCAAATTACACTTCTGGCAACTCTGCTGACATGAATACATGCATTCGTCTCTAACGTATAAACAGGGGCTATTTTTAATTCACGCATTCAAGAATTCATGAAATAGCATAGTATAAACTAAGTATATGTTATCTTCTGGTATTTTTCATTCAGCTTCTTTATATCACGATTATCTTCTCGTTGCCGCCAAATGTTTACACTTCAAAGTCACGCACCGCCTTAAACTCGGAACGAATTATGATACATATTTATTTTGGGTACAGTGGTCACTTGAGGAAAGTGTTTACAATTTACTTAATTGGAACATTTAAAAAAAAAAAAGTGATAGAAATGGTTGTCTTAAAAAAACTTGTTCACCAATTTAACGGCTAAATTATTGCAGTTTTTGAATTATATTTTTAAATGTAGTTATAAATATTCATAAATTATAAATAAATAAATAAATAAATAAATAAATACATTTTTAGGCTTTGAAATTTATACTAGATTTTTTAATAAAAATTTCCAAAACTAAATAATAAAAGGTTGAATAAATATTATCAAACACTTGATGTTATTGCGAATATATGATTGCAAATATTAAATGATAATAAACCATTAGCACTTTTAACGACAGTGCTAAGTGATATTCACTCGTGCTTAAGACATTAAAAATTTTGCTAAATATTCTGCTGAAATTCTAATATTTTCCAGTGACCACTGTGTTTAACTTTATTATGAATTGGGCCTCGTTAAACTGTGCGAATCGTAATTGCCAAAAAAAAAAGGAAATAAACAGAGACACCCGAAGATAGCAATAATAATAAACTGCTTTGCCTCTGAAAAATAACCTTCATTTTTGGTTTCCTTTTCGCATTTTAAACGCACTTCAACCCGCGCGTGCAAAAGCCTCGCAAATAAGCGGAATTCAAATAAATTGCGGGGGTGTTCCGGTGCCTCAAAGGGGTTAAAAGGGGGGCTAAAGGGGGTCTAAAGGGGGGTCATAAAAAAAGGCCCCAACTCGGACTTCTAAATGAAACTAGAGACCGCATTTTCTGGGGGTGCGCACTTGGTGGCCCGGCTGCTCAAATAGCAAACAATTCGAAATAAACAAACACAAAACGTACACACACGAGGCAGGCGGCGAGCAGCGAATAATAAATAAATAAAGCTGCATAACAACGGTACACAAATTATTAAATATGATTATTATATTTATTGTCGCCTGTTTGTTATTTAAGCTCTGATTTATGAGGCTGCGACAAAAATTCATATACAAATTGTGACGTACACTCTGCAGTTTGGCATTCACTGGCTAGAGTGCGAAAGAGAGCGGTAGATGGCGCGCGAAAGAGACGGGGAGAGAGTAAGAGAGCGAGCGAGTCAACAGGCGCGGTGAACGGTTGTTGGTGAACTAGCAGCAACATCGCAGCAGCAACAACACCAGCAACTGCAGCAGCAGCAGCAGCAGCAGCAGCGACGTCGTGGTGAACTTCTCTCGACCATTTTTCGCTACTATGAAATTTCATTCAGGCCAAAAAAAAAAAAAAAAAGAGAATTATAAAAAGAAAAGCGCAGCCGGCAAAGTTTGAACAGCTGAAGAAGACGAGCTTTGCGTTCCGGTTTAATTCGCTCCGCTCGGCTTACGTCACAAACAAATACAGAGAGACAAATACACGGTCATACATTTTTCTTTACTTCTGTAAGTTATTTTTTTGTAGTTTAATGTTAAATTATATTTTTAATTAAAAGCTAAAATTAAATGTACGTTTTTGTAAATGATTTATCTTTGAGGTAGAACAATAATTGTCTGTAATAAACATAATAATATTAAATTCCCCTTATTTCGATGTTATCTATCATTTAAGTATTAAGATTTTTATACTTTAATTGTTGTAAAACACGATTAAATTCGTTTGTTTTAAACTTTATTATGTTGACTTTTGAAAAATCATATTTGTAACTTAAAAAAATATTTATTTATTTTTTATATGATAACACAAACTTTATTGATTGAAAGTGTTAAGTAAACTTTGCTTAAAATATTTAATACTCGAATTTTAATTTTTTTTTATTTATTTAGTAAACCTTTTAGAATAAACTTATTAAATTTTTTCAACATCAAGATAATGACAAAATTCCTTATAATTTCGGTTTATTTCTGCCCATTCAGCAGCGAAAACAAAACAAAACAAAGCCATAACAAAACCAAAAAGTAAACAAATAAAAGAATGAAAACAAAGGAAGCAAAGAGAAAAAAGAAAGAGTGTAAAGAGAACGATAAAATGCTGATGTTGCTGCTGCTACAAGGAAGTGTTGGCGAAAATAAATAATTTAAGAAACAACAACACACACACAGTAAGAAGCCCATTGTTTTATGCAGTGGCCAAGAAGCATGAATCACCAGCCAACAAAGAGAGAGCGAAAGAGAGGAGGCTACACAGAAAGAAAGAGAGAGGGAGCCAAGTGCAAAGGCATCCACAACAGAGAAGCAGAGAAAAACGGGTATCCAAATGGATGTTGGAATGTGGCCACGCAACAAACAAATGAGAGAATAAAACTCTCTCTCAAATAACTTGACTTCCACACGCTTTTTCACCACTCTCAGAGGAATAAGAAAGAGAGGGCACTACACATTGGGGCATCGCATATTTTGGTGCTCTATTTTCAATTATTAATGAGCGGCTTGTTCAGTTATTAAAAGCCTGGGAATATCACAATATTCCCTCTCTTTGGCTCTCTTGTCTTCTCCCCTTCTCTGGAGAATTCACCAGCATAACAGGAGCCAAGCGAAAAGCCCAAAAAATTCCCCACCAAAAAATTTGATTAGGTTTAGCCCTCGGTTTATTGAGCTTTGTGGGCAATAAAAAAAGGTAACAACTGTTTAATGGATTTACAAAAAAAAAAAGTTTTGCACCCACATAATTCACTTAGGGGTAGGTTAGGTTTTTTGGGTTTATCAAGATATTTTTATACATTTTGAACAATACTTTTGCTAACAAGACAAAATATTTTTGTATTTTAAAATAGCTCAGTTTATTAATTTTTATCTAAGCAGTGGTATTTGCTTCTTTATGTATTTTTTTTTATAGTTTTAAAACTATGTTAAATATTTAACACCAAAAAAGATAATTTATGAATTATGCTTCATTCTTTTTTATATAAATATTTAACAATAAAAATACAATATATTTTGATTAGTTTTCTATTTTAGTCCCCTGTAATTTTTATTCATTTATCATTTCGTTAGGTTTTTTTTATCCACAAAACACATCAAAAGTCAAGTAAACATGTCAAACCCTAGCGGCCCATTTTCCACACCCTCAGAACCCAGGGAAACCCTTATCAGTAGCTGGCCGCAAAAAATATCAATCATTTCCACCGACCTGACTTCTCGCAGGACCTCTTTCCTTGGTCCTTTTCAATTACCCGAATCCGGGCTAATTTGCATTTCGGTACGCCCTGAGGCCTGAAAAACCCGAACCACAAAAACCGCACCTGGAAAAACTTTTGCGGCTGCCATACGAGGAAATATGTATAAATTTTGTAGTCATGGTGCTGCTTCTTGTTTTGGGCCCAAAAGTGTTGCATTTGTTTAGGCCGGCGAGACACGCACTCCCACAATTTCCACCTTCTCCACCTCCTCCACCTCGATTTTTCCCCTTCATTTTATACCTGACTTTTCCCCCAGGTGACCAAAACAGCAAAAGGCAAAGGAGCAACAGTCACTGGCTGAGCAAACAACAGTAGGCTAAAAATTGCGTGTGAAATGGTTTTAACTTTTGCTTTTTATCTCCAGACACGACGTGAGGGTTTTCTGGTCTCCAGTGTATATGTCCTTAGAAGTTACGCATACGCCGTGTTAGCCGATTCATGCTGCCAGTTACCATTTTATACTGCTTTTTATTGTACATGCTCTGAGCTGGAAAGGTGGAAAAGTTTTTGAGACACTGACAAAAAAAGATTATAACAATTTTGATATTTCCAATGAACTGATAACTATATTTTTACAAGGCTTACACTTTTTGTCCTTTTCTGTATTAATTATTTTTAATAATATTTTTTTGTTTGAAAACAAATTTTTCAACTCAAATATTAAATATTGATTTTTAAACTTTAACAACATTTTAGTCATTATTAGTTTTCCTTCTATAATTACTTAAGAATGTGGTTTAATCATTTATAATATCTTTTTTAAGTAAGAAAACAACACAAATTAATGATAAAATTTTACAACATTATTTCTCTCAGTGCATCTGCGTGTTTTCAGGCAGCTTTTCTCGCTCATTCCTACTTTTCATCTAGAGTAACTCAACCAAAAGTAAATCTTCTTTTCCCTTGTTGTTTTAGTTGACATTTTATTTCTTACTTTGCGTAGGTAAATTTTAATGGAAAGCGACGTGCCCTTCCTCCACTTCCTGTGTTCCTCCTCTTGCTAAAAAAATAAACTTTTAGCATTCGAAATGAATTTTATTTGAAATCGAAACGGATTAAGGGCACAAGAAAAATAAACTCCTTGCATGAACGACGAAACTGGGCAATCAATTTGTTCTCCAAGGGGGATGGGCAAATGGACCCACCAACCGAAGGACCGAACTTAATTGACTTTTGAAGTGACTAACCATCAATCGTGGACCCAGAAAACCCCTCAAAGCACATGTGTAACCCATAAAATCATTTAAATAATAAATGCTGCCAAAAGTTTATTCGGGGAAGCTTAGCATGTAATCAAAGTTTGGCTAATGAAAACATTTACAAAATGTTTGCCCCAATTTCCTTGCTGCTCTACTCGTTATTTTATGTAGTATGTGGGTCCATAAAATCAATAAACTTAAATAACTACAAATAACTGAGAAATTGGGGCACACTCAAATGCAATTACCTCCCATGTAATCCTCCTTTCCACAGGATTTGCCAGGACGAGATGAGCTGCAATTTGCCACACGTTCGGCTCTCTCTCCCCCCAAAATATATACAAACATATTTGCTAATGAGATGGATTAAGGGCCAAAAAGTTGTGGACAAAGTTGACCGACCACCTAAACTCCCCAGCAAAAAAAAAAAACAATAATAATTCATGTTCATGTCAGCCAAATAAATATGGTAAATAATGTTTGCTTGTGTTTGTTGTGGTTTAGTTATGGCTTTACGAGAGATGCGGAAGGAAATTGACAATTTCCTGTGGAGAGAGTTTTGGCGGGGGCATTAAATCGGATTTAAATGTGTGTGGGAAATGTGAACCAATTAAAGGCATCCGATTGGATTATAAAAAGATTTAAACATGAACTAAAAGGTTGCGTAAAGCTATTATAATTTGAATAAGGGATCAAAGGATAGTAATAATGAAGTAAATGGGTATTTAATGTAATCTTTTTAGTTTTTATCGCAGGTTTCACATTTTATACTACAACTTAATTCATTGTTACTGCTATAAAAAAGTATTTAAATATTTTACAATACAATTTTTTAATATTTTATTTAAGATCAGAAAAACAAAACATTAAAATAAAATAGTTCATTCAATTAAATTAAATATTTCAAGTTTCACATTTTTTACTACAACTTAATTCATTGTTACTGCTATAAAAAAATGTTTAAATATTTTACAAATACCTTTTTAAGATCAGGAAAACAAAAACATTAAAATAAAATAATTCATTAAATTAGTTTACAAATAAATAAAGAAATAAATTCATAATTTTATGTTTCACATTAAATTAACATTAACAAATTAAGTGTTTATTTCATAAAAGCACTTTATAAATCCCCTTCTATGTTAGAAAAAAACTTCACACACTTCTTAGAACCCATAAAATGCAAAACACCCTCAAGATCATTAAAAGCCAAGCAACTCAATGGTAAGGATAATTAAAATTCCCCTCGACAAAGTCGGTTTATAATGTCATAACATTCCGAATACGCCATATAGTCCACACATTGATTTCCTGCCCGCGATTCCTTCCTCAGCAGCCTCAAAACATTTCCCTCTCAAATAAACCAATCGACCATGAACTGCCCCTTATTTTGAAGACCCCTTAGACCCCCTTTTTCCCACTATATAACCCCTCCATATATTCCCGCAATCAACAATGAGCGAAGCACAAACTTCCGGTCTCACTTTCATTCAATTCTGCCCTGCACTTTATTGCAATAAAAAAGCAAAAACAAACGGAAAAAATCGCATAAAATGCAAAACGTTCTCGGTTCCACTAAAAAGGTCTATAAACATTTTGAGTCATCAACTTGGCATTTTTTTTTTCTCGCCGCGAGAAGAGTGAGAACCAATTTACAGCTATGCCCAAAATAAAAAAAAAAAAAAGAAAACAAAATTAAAGCAAACAAACAGCACGCACAAGCGTTTAATGGAGGCCAGAATGGGGGAATCGCAGATGATGATGATGATGAAAAATAGGAAGAACAACCTCACATGTGCGACTCTTGCAGCGAATCGAATTGGAATAAAATGGGGGAAAAACGGAAATCATTTGCCGTGGAAAGTGGGAAATGTCTCAAGTGATTTAATTGCCCGCAATCCCACAGATAGTTTTCACTTGCACAAAACTAATTTGAGGGCACAGCCCTTGAGTGAAATTAAATATGTATGAAAAAATAGGGGAATAATACTTGATGAATGTCTCAAGTGTTTTTAAGTGTCAGCTAATTTGCTATAGATAAAAATTTAGGAAAAGAATCACACTTTAAAGTATAGAACATTTTTAGAAGCCAAACAACTCAAGCGGATTTTCCATAAAATATTTTCTCATACTATTAAATAAATTTTTAGTTTGTAGTTTGACAAATAATTCATATTTTCAAAGGGTCACCACGTCATGTTTGCTAAATTACCATTTATAAATATACAACATTAAAAAGCACGCACCAAAATTTCCATAAAATGCATTACCATACAAAGTGCCTAAAAACTAATTAAACAACAAATATTCCCAACAATTTTTTGGTGGGAAAATCTTGTCAAATATTGGGTAATTTTATTAGGCAAGCAAACAAAGTTTTGAAAGGGATTTTTTAGTTCAACATTTTCTATATAATTTAATTGCCTGCAAAAGATCTGCAAACATAATTTTCCCAAACTAATTTGACGTCCAACTTTTGCAGAGCTTGTCTTGCAGACAAGTGTAAAGTTTAGTTCCCTTTAAAATTTGCATAATTAGACAAAAGAGTTTGGCTGGAGTTGAGCAGAGAGTCCTTGCAAGGAAATGAACTTCCTTTTTAACTATCCAAACCCTTTTTGCTCTCCTCTTCAACAAACAATTTCCATTTTGCATTCTGTTTATTTTTCGATTGAAGATGCAACTTTTGTGGCTCACAAATCTTTTTTGTTTCTCGGTAGTTTTTGGGGTTGGAGAGCTGCAGAAGCAGTTGGTTATTTATTTATTTATTTGGCTTCAGTTGGCTCTTTCAGTTCAGCTAACACAAAACTTGGCTGGCTGCAAGTTATGAAATTTATTAGCCTCAAATGCGTGATTTTAATTGGAAGCAAAAAATAAATTTCCTTAAAACAGCAATTTCTTGGAATATCTCGTGTGTTTGCTTCGCTTTGACGTTTTATTTTGATTAATGGAGATGCGAGAACAAAGTCTAAACATTTCATGAGTTTTCGGAAGGGGAAACAGCATGAGTTTTGATCTTATTGAGTTTCAGGTTGATTAGTTCTCCTCTGGAAACATTTTGGGTATTTAATTAAATTATTTAAGGTTAATTACAGAGCAAAGCTTTGAGGTGATGTCATCAATGCAAAACCATTGATTTAATTTCAGTTCATTTGGGAGTTCGTTTGTCAGCAGTTAATTAAGCAACTCAAGATGAAGAACGTAAATATTTCTTCATTTTCCTGCACGCAGAGCAGGGAATTTCCTCTGACCAGTGAACAATGAAAAAACCAGTGGGAAAAGTGAAATAAAAACAGGACATGCAACCAGGGCAATCCTGGCAGCAGGCGGTGTGCAAATTAAAACGCTTCGCAATGCACAAAAGGGTTAAATGGCTTAACCGATGGGCGGAACGGCAGGGGGCGTGGCCATTGTAAAGGGCCAATAAAACTACGTGAGTAATGTACCAAATGGCGGCAGTCGAGGGCGCGTTGAAGCTCATAAATTGATTGAAGAAAAAGGGAAAATTGATATACCAGCAAGGAAGTGCAAGGCAGAAATATCGACAGAAATATGCAAAGGAAGGAAGGTAGGTACACTATTATAAAAACAAAGAATTTTAACATAAATTGTACAACCAATTCTTTGTAAGAACTTTTAGGAAAAAATTAAAATTAAGGAAATATTTGTATTTTATATTGACAAAGTCCAGTTGACTTGTCTTAAATTTTAAACCATTATTTAATTTGATGTACAACACAAAAGAAGTATAGGCTGTACTTAGCTGTCGAGATTTGTTAACTGAAAGATTTCATAGTTTTTTAAGGGTCAGTTGTGACTTTTTCTAATGGAAATTTGAATGTATTTTGTTGAATTTTCCTTCACTTATAAGTAAGTAAAAATTCTTCTGCTAGAGTATTAAATTTTCTTCCTCTGCAGAGACCAAATGAACCCATGGCAGTTGGAAAAGCGAGAACAAGGCAACACCAACTGCCCGACACTTTACTTTATGTGTGCGATACCGAACTGAGCCCACGTGGCGTATGAGTGACGTGAATTTATGTAAGCTGTCTGGGGGCAGGAAAGAGCGGGGTAAAGGAGGGGAAATCGGAGGCAAACTGCTTAACTTGCCACGTTCTAATCAGTGAATGCAACTGCAAACATTTTGTTTGCATGCTTGCCCAAAGTTACTTCGCCAGGGAGAGTGGAAGGAAAATGGGAAAATAGATGGGGGGCAGCCGGTGGGTAAACCAGTTTCAGTTGCAGTTGTTCACCTTCAGCGTCCTTTAAGCCAGTCAAACGAGAGTGACAGAGGGGGAGGGTAAAGCAGGAGGTGGACAGGGGGAGGGACAACCATCAGCCCAACCAATGTTGCATGCCACACAGCCCAACAGCAAACTAAACCAAACACAAAGCGAACCAAACAACCGACAACTGGGAACTGAGAACCGAACCAAAAAACAACAACAACAGCGAGAACAACAAAAACAAACCCAACAAGAAGAACAACAAAAAGTGTTTGGAATGCACAATTGAAATTGAGATTTATGTGGCCATCAGATACCCTATAAAATAGAGAAGGAGTGCAGAAAATATCTCCTTTATAAGCATTTTAGGTCTTTGTTCTCAGTATATATTTTTATTTTTTCAAACAAATAAAATCCTAAATCCTAAAATATTTGGGAATCGCTGAGATTTTAAATACCAGAGAAGGGAGCAATAACCTTAACCACCTTAACATTCCTAAGTAGAATGCAGCATATTTTTAAACGCTTTATATTAGTTTCACTTGTGGCTGGCTGGCCATCTGGCTGGCTATCTGGCTGGCTATCTGGCTGGCTGGCTGCGTAACTCTTTTTGGTTCGCATGCAGGCCTGCCAACTTGTTTTTTTACCGATAATTTATCGATATCTATAAAAGAGCGCGCTCTTTTAAACCGGAAAGCGTTTCTTTTAGTTTTTTAAAACTATTAATATTATTTTTGTTTGGTTTACTTTAAAAATATAATTTTTAAATATCTTTTTAAATTATGTTGAACTAATTTACAGACTTTTAGCAAACATTTGTTTATCATTAAAACTTTTTTGGAATTTTAAACAACACTTTTTTTTAAATTAAAAATATAAACATGTTAATATCAACTTCTTATTACAGATACAACTTTAAAAGTTCCTTCACCCGACATCTTAATATGAGATAAGATGGCAACTTAATTACATAAATTTTATGAGACACCTATGACTACATAAATACTTTTAATTTTAGGTGATAAATCTCCCCCTAACTCACGTTACTCCCCTTAAAAATGCAGCTACCCTGGAAATCACAAATCAGCGACTGCATTGGCCAAATGCTTGGCATGCTGCTGCTGCTGCTGCTGTTGTTGGTAACTGCTGGCGCACAGCTTGGAAAACTCACAGCTTCGTGGAAAACTGGGAGCGGGAAAATGAGAGGGAAAAACTGAGGAAGGAGTCACAGCTGGGACTGACTTATGTATGTGGGTAAACCAGTTGAGTGGCAGGCTGGATGGCGATTCTCATTCCGCACTTCCAATTCCAAACTCCCAAATCGGTGACACAACAACAATAAAGCACTTTAGTTTGGTGATGGAAAGCCGGGAAAAGTGGGAGGAAAAGGGGGAGGTACGAGGTACCTACAACGTCGGCAATTACAATTCAATTAATGCGCTTAGTGCAATTCTTCTTCGCCTTCGTTCCTGCATTCTTCGCCTACTTATGCCCACTTATACTTTTTCGCAGTATAGTAAACACATGATAAGAAGCAGAAAAATTGCTCAAGCAGGGGGAAAAAGGGTGGAAAAGGGGGAGGGAGTTGGGTGGAAAAGGGAGTCCAAGAACTTGGAAATTTAATCGCCACCGCACAAAGTTAAACGACCGCGCAAGTTGCTTAAGACGCAAGTCGCAGACATGCCAAAGTGGGCGGTGGGCGGTAAGCCATGGGAGGTGAAGGCCAGGCGGACGGGGGGCGTGGCATTTCACCGCCATCGTTGTAATCAGTTCATGTGTGAGCGTCTTGGTTTCCCTTAGAGACCAGGCAAACATTAACCCTTTGTTTGCTTTGACAAAATTGCAAATAAGTTAAAAATTAATTTGATTTTAAATGTAAAAGATTCTACCTCAAATAAAAAAATATAATCATTTACAAAATCAATATTTAAAATTGCAAATAACATTTTAAATATTTAGACTTTTTTTTGCAAATGATTTTGTTTGTGCAGGTTCTTATTTTTAGGCTTTACAAATTATTTTTCTTAGTTATGTGTTCTAACTTAAAATGTAATAGCAAAGATAAATATTAAAAAAAAACCTAGGTGCACTATTTATTCTATAAAAATTTCAATATTTTCAAATGTGTTGTTAAAAGATAAAGACTTTTTTTCTCTTTTAAATAAAGTTTTATAAGTCGTAAAGTAAGGTTAAGGAAAACCACTTCCTACACTCATTTTCTTCCTACTTCTGCCATTCGAACCCTTAACTTCCAGTTAACATTGCATCCTTAGAGGTGCCTACACTGCCTTTTCTACATCTTGCTTCTTACCACGCACACGTCATGGGTGTGGTGTTGCTTTTCAGGTTGCTAAGAGGGGGGCCGAATAATGGGAGAAAGGGGTCTTTGTTCCTACAAAGAAAAGGCAGCGATTGCACAATGAACGGTTTTAAATTGCATTTTATTTAATTAAGCTGAAGGCATAAAAGGAGAAATTGAGACTGGGAAAAGTCGGCAAATATTCTTGAGAAGTTTTCCTTATTTTCTTTTAAGCAAGAGGAGTTTTACAACTTCTACTTGTACTGCGAAGGATTTGTTTTGTGGGATCGCTGAATTTCCTTTTGACTGCTTCAAAAAGTTTGCATGAAAACAAAGTAAAAACTTTGATATAAATCATAGTTAACAACGAAAACGTGAAAAAATTGTTGCGAAGTCTTTTATTATAAGAAAGTTAATTATTTAATTCGAGGATCATGTTAAAAAAAAGTGTAATTTCGCTTATAACATTTTAATCATTAAATTTTTCTTCTCATAAAATATTTAATTATCAGTTTTTTAATTTTGATTATAATATAAGAACATCATATTTCAAAAATCTGTCAACAATTAATTGAATTGTACAAAATGTCGGATCTCCTGATGCCTGTTAAGTGGTATATTCTCCTTTTTTGAGGAAATCTCTCTAATTAGCAAACAAAATCATCTCAGTTGGCAAAGGCAAACTTTTCGCAAAAATCCTCGTGTTGAATTACACTTTAAGCAAATAGAAAATAGAGCCAAACCCTAACTTTTTTACTTTTTATTTGCGATACTCGAAGAGTAAGCAAATACTGTAAACGATCAAATGTCTGTCTGTCCGTCTGTCCGTCCGTCCGTCTGTCCGTCCGTCCGTACAAACGTCGAGATCTCGGGAACTATAAGAGCTAGAACCACCAAATTTTGGGCACAGACTTCTAGAAACAAAGCGCAGATCAAGTTTGTTTCAAAACTTGACCACGCCCCTTTTACCGCCCACAAACCGCGAAAATCTGTGGCGCCCTCATTTTTTATGCAATCGTTACGTTTTAAAAAGAAATATAATGATATGTGCACTGTCTTACTACACTCCGAACCATTTTGTGCTCTAATAAATAATAAAGAAGTTATAGAACATTTTGCTATGCCTTATACATATGTAGTTAATGTAGCCCCATAGGTGGCGACTCTATCGTTTTTTTCGTTTTGTTTTTTAGCCCCATAGGTGGCGACTCTATCGTTTTTTTTCGTTTTGTTTTTTAAAAAGGAAAATGAGTATCGCAAATCTTATAGTCGGGAACCCCGACTATAGCGTTCTTTCTTGTTTCCCCTCTCAAAGGTCGCGTTAGACGAGACGAGTCCCCGAACTAGCGTAAAAGTTACGTAATAAAACTAATAATAATTATCAACGCCATTGTCAGGACATTCAGAAGAGCAGAGAACCAGAAAACCAAAACAAACAGAGGACTGGCGAATGAAAACCATATAGAAAGAGAATAGACTGTGGGTGTAGCACAGAGAAAAACTACTTTTGGTGTTAATACCATTCACTTTATTTATTTTGTGTATGTCTAGACATCTCCAGACATTTCAAAACAATTTTTTTTGGTTTACAAGAAACCAGTCAATTATTATTTTACAAAACCCAAAACACATGTGTTTAAAAAAATATATTTAAAATCAGTAATAACTTTTCTTAAATAGAAATGTGTTTATTTGGGTTCTGTAATTATTTTTATAATTTTGATAGGTATTTTTGCTCAGTGCAGCCACTAAAACCAACTTTTCTGCTGTTGGTGTTTGGTGACATGGTCTGAAAGAACAACAACTAGAACATAACCGAACCGGCAGCAGTTACACCATTTGTTTGTTGTTGAGGTCCTGGCGCAACTCCCTTTCTAATTTTGCCTTTTCTCATCTCCTCTCGCTGGAGGATGATGTGGATCCTGATTCTGGATGGCTTCGCCTGCCCATCATCATTGTCATTGTCATTGTCTCCTGGCAACAACAAGAACCAGAGAATCAGCCACAATGAGCGGCGCAAATGGCAGTCAGCACAATAAAATGTCATAATGAAAGTTTTCCATATTTTTTTTTAGCTATAGAGTGAGCAGCGAAGGCGAGCGATGAACGGCATTTTGGAGAGTTATAAATGGGACAGTCTAATGGGTTTGTTGACTGGTCTATGGCGGTTATGGCCAACTATCATATGGCGGGGTTTGTCTCATGTTCCCTGGAATGCTTGTCCTTGACAATGGATTCAAAAGGCTTACCAGAAGGGGTGGTATATTTTGGATAGATGGAGGAGTTGTTGAAAGACCACAAGAAGTTGGAAACTTACCTGAAATGACAAGAAAGGAAAATATTAAAATTAATATAGAGTTTCAACGGAACACAAAGCTATAAATATTTATTATTGAAAAACAGTTTATAGCTATAAATCATTTTTTTTCCATAAATGTTTGAGAAGCTAAAATTATTAAGCCTTCCTTACCTAACCTTTACCTAATTTAAATTATGATTTTTTTAAATAATTATATTAAGATAGCACTTGATTTTCCACAACGTAAAAACCGTTTAGAAAGATTTAATGGCTTAAAACTTCCAATAAAATAAACTTAAATTATTTATCTTTCCAATTAAATTTTAATTGGTTTAAATTACTCTTTACTTTATAGTTTTTATTACTGCAATCAGGCCAATATTTTTGTTCACACATTTCCCTTCACCAGTGACAAAAAACTTGTCATCTCGCAATGAAAGCCTTTTATAACTGAACAAATATTAAATTACTTAACCCAAATTAGTATTGGCATGACAGTGAGTAACTGAAGCTGCAACTGCTACTGGTAACTGTGAAATTTTCGCAGTTGATTAATAATGAAAAGGCAACCCAAAGTTAAGTCATGCAACACGACATGCAGAAGTCTTCTTTTCGCAGCTAACCTTAAGTTTTGGCTTCAGTTAGTCTTTCAGTTTTTATCCATCTTGAGACTTGGGTGTTGAGAGCGGAGTCTCTAGTCTGTGGAACTGCCTTCACATCAATTAGTGGTTTCATGTTGTGCATGACAGGCAAAGTTGCTCTCAAGATTTATATCAAGCATATGGATAACTTCCTCTACGAATCGCACATATCTCTTTCAATGCACTTAAGAAATTTTTCGGGTAAAAACTATTTTTTGAAACACGAAAGTACTTGACGAATTTTGGGAACCAAGATCCTAAAATTTTTCTGACAGAAATTTGTTGGAATTATCACTTGAGAATTTTAAGAACTATAATTTTTACTTATTTACATTTTAAGAACTTTTCACTCGAGAATTAAAGTTGTAAAACATTTTACAAAACAAAGTAAAATATTTAAACATTATTTTAATTCGAAAATATAACTATTTAATTTTATTATTCAGAGGAATTTTAAACTTGAGAATTATAAGCCCTTTAAATTGATATTTTTCTCTTTTGTAGTCATATTTTTAAAAAGTTGTACGTTTTTTTATTTTATTTTTTGGTAACCTCTTCTCAAAAACTAAAAACAAGATTTTTGAGTGTAATAGTTGCATGCTGCCTTGGCACTCAAGGATTGCATTTTGTGCCTCTCGTTCATCAACGTCTTTTGGCAAGGAGCGTTTGTCTTCGTCTTCATTTTCATCTTGGGGTGCTCTGTTTTTCGTATTTTTTTCACTTTTGTTTTTTGGGACTCGCAGGTGTTGCATCTCCGCTCGCTGTCTGCGATTGCACCTGATAGACAAAGTGTCAAATGAGTAATGCAAATTGCAGGCAGCCAAAGGAGCTGCCAAAGGATCTCCTTCACGAACTCCGTCGAAGGGTTATGGAACAGACATTTGCATATGTGTAGACTTTTGGCCAATTTCTGGGTTCTACTCAGACTGCGAGGAGCTTCAGTTTCTGGTTAGTTAGTCAGTCACTTTGGCAGCGTTTTGCAGCTGTCATGCATATGGAAGTAGGTCGTAAATCTCTGCCACTTTCGGCTGGTTGGTTGCAACGCTGATTCCCGTTGCCTTTGCATAGGGGAGAGTGGGGATAGGTGAACCACTTTTTTTGTTGAACATTATTATGTCTAAACAATTCGACGTTAGGGTCTGCTGTTTATAGGAATCTAAAAAGAGCATTCATTCCTTTGCATTTAAAGTATTTTGTGAAAATAATATGTCACGTTTTTTGAACTCTATGAGCATTTTAAAATTTTGTCTCGAATGGTTCAAGTATCCCCACCCCTGGGGATAGTTGAACCACCTTTCAGGATAACACAAAAACTACAATTGTATAAAAAAAGTGTAATTAATTTCTTTGTTTATGCCTTTTTCTTTTCAAATATAAACATTGCACATTTACAGCATGGAATAAAACAATAAAAATATTTATTTGTTAATTTTTTTTCTTTCTTTTTTGAAGGTTTTCTTGAGTCTTTTGATTGTGCTTTTTGGCGATCAATTTTTCTGCGGTGAGTCAGTGGCAATGATACTCCTCCCTCGTTTTCTTCCTCGAGTCGTCTGTTTTCGTGGTTTAGTTTCCCCACAAGTACTGGTTCATGTATCCCCACAAGTACTGGTTCATGTATCCCCACAAGTCATAAGCCAATTGGAAGTGATTTGGAGAAAACATGGAATAATTGAACTGCGTCAGCAATCTATGAAAATATCATAATTTGCGTCTACTTACGATAAAATACAATTTTAGGAAGTTCAATGCCACTGACGAAGAACGATAGAATTTTTCCTAGAAAACGTAAGGTCACAATTAAAGCTGCAAACGGGGAATAAAACTTCGATTAGCGATAAAAACGACACCAATCGTTTGTCGCGATTGTGCGTGCGTGTGAGGCTAGGATAACGACTAAGTAAGCAACACACATATAAATGGTGCACAAAAACATGTCAGAAGGTAAAATATTTGTACTGGTTCATCTATCCCCATGGTTCACCTATCCCCACTCTCCCCTATTTGATGAATGCGAGGAGGGCAGTGACGTATGTATAGTATGTGTAGTGCTCATATTGCCTGACGCCTTCTTGATTAATAACTGCAAATTGCCATAATAGTTCACATGATTTGTTCAGTCTTCTATTTACGTATGTCTGTTGTCTGAGCCATGTGAAAATGCGAAATATAACGTCTGTATGGTGTGAAAATTAGCAATGCTGGTGATTTAACAGAGGTAATAAATCAAAGGCTTGAAAACCTATGATAGTAAAATATGTTTAGGAAGTATCGGATGTCTTAAATAAAACACTAAAATGATAAACAATTAATTTTGCATTCCTGTCCTGTTTTCTAGTTATTTAAAAGCTACTAAAGTCTTGGGAACAAAAATTGTTTCTTATATGATTCTAAATATTTTAAAAATCTAACATATTGCACCCCAAATAATATAGAAATCCAATCTATAAAATAACAAAACTCTTTTGTACTTATTGACATTTTTAAAACACTATAAATCCATTACGATTTTTATTATTCTTTAATTTCTCGATGTTCATTGTTATCACACGTTCATAAAATAATATTAAAATATTGCTTTGCCCCATTACCTATTTATTTAGCCCTTTTTTATCTTCTTTTCGCTCGTCTTTACTTTAAGCTGCAGAAACTGTGTCAGTTCACTGGTTCAACATTGGCACAATCGACGACCCACAATCCGCAAAACCTTCAGCATTCAGCTCAACCTCAAAACCACCACCCACCCATCTACCATCCATCCTCTTTGCTCCTCGCCTGGCAATCATAATTGGTTGGACAATTTGCCTTCGGCAAACATTTACAACATTTTACATGTCGGACGGGCTTCCATGACCTCCTCTTTGGACCTCCTCTCCCCTCTTACCCCCTTTGACCCCCACTCAATACTTTTTAATTGAATAAAGTGCACTTTGAACCAGCCAGCCCAAAACTGCCCCAGGGCTACACGCCCATCCAACTTGTGACACTTTCATTGTGAAAATGTCCTGCATTGGAGCAAAGCGAAAGCGAGGGTGCACAGGAAAAAAAAAGTTCCTTTTAGGAATTTTTAAAAAAGATGTATTTTTATCTTAGTATTTAGATAAAGATGTTTTTAAAAATTTGACACCTGTTTTAATGCTGCTTAACTGAAGATTGAAGTGTAGCTAGCAGATTAAAACAACAAACTAAATTAGAGTTCTTAAGTGAATGTGTTATGTAAACTCAAAGGTATAACATCTTTAATAATATTAGTAATTATTTGACTTTTAGTATTAATATTTACATATTTTTGAATTTTTTTTATTTTTTAGAACAGATTAATTGCTATTTTCTCGAGGTGTAAAAAAATACAGAAGGCAAGGCAAGAGCAAATGAAGCATGAGAAGTAAGAGAATCGTGCGACAAGCAATTTTTCTGATCATAAAAGTGCGCCAATAACCCACTGCACTTTGCACCACCCTCCTCCCCCTTTTAAGCCCACCTCCCTCTCCCTCTCCCTTTCCTTTCAAGGCCTACTCCATTTTACCACACTTACGTTCATATAAGGAGCCAAGGAAAAGAAGGCGGATAGATTGAGTTGTGTGTAGGCCACTCCACTGATGGCCCACAACCCGTATACATTCATTTCTGTTAATTTATTGCCCTGTGATAGCCAAAAATGGCCAAGAAGGGGGGTGAGGAGTGCGAAAGCTGTCTAACTGGGGAGGTGGGAGGTGGGAAGTGGGTGGTGGGAGGTGGGATGTGTGAGGAGTTGGGGAAAACCATTGCACGTCGCAAGTGCCAATGCTTAAAACTTTTTGCTACGTGACTCGACAAGTGGCCAAGAAGGAGGAAGAAGGCCCAGAAAATGGAAGGAGGAAGAAGGAAGCAGAAGAAGGCGTAAGGAGAAAGGGGCGGGGACATCTGGAGGTTCTGGCCAACACGTACACATGTCTCAAATATGCACGCACGCACACTAAGGACCACAATGCACTTAGAGAAATTGTGAGGTCGTTAAAAATATATCAATGAGAACCGTTAAAAAAGTTTAAGAAATCGTTTTTATTGCTATCTAGTACCCGATACAAATTTAAGAAAATAAAATTAGCTACCAAGTTAATAAGTACTAAAAGTGGTCGAAACAAACCTTTTTAAGCTGTTAGGTTACCTTGTGATGCTTCCATTTAAGTACTTTAATTATTGTTAGTTACTTAATTAACTTTTAAATATAAAAATAAAACCAAAAAGGTAACAAATTATTTATTTATTAATTTATTTCAGTGCAAAAATTCCCAGCAGACTGTTGCCATCAGTGTGGCTCCGTGCTATCTTTTCTTTTTTGGTCTGCCTAATTTCTTTCCCGCAGCATTCGCCACCCGCCCCCACACAGATACACACACGCACACACTCGTGTAGACACCGACACGCATACATATACATAAAAATCAGGTCATGTTCGCTGCTCAAAGTAATGGAATTTGTAATGCGTCCGCCCCCCTTTTTCCCGCCCATCAGCCCCCTTTGATTGCCGCGGAATGTCGTTTTGTGTGCTCGTCTTCGTCTTGGTTTTTCCTGGCTCCCTACTCTTGATTTTCCCCCGCACTTTTCCAAACCCCTTCTACCCATGTACCCCGCCGAAAAAGCAGAAGGTTTTCCCCCCTCCTTAATTTTGCGTGCCCGTCTCTGCAAATTAACTTCTTCTGCACGGGGAAAATGGGTGGAGACTATCTTAAGATACAGGAAAATTCGCCTGTCAATGCTCAAGTGGCGGGGCAAGAGTGGAAACTTCAGTAGCTCCGCTTGTTTGCCATTATTAACAATCTTTGTTGCCATTTTGTGCGATGTCTGCCATGTGTTTCAGCCACCTCTTACCTCTCCCCCTCCCCCTCTTTTCGCAAATGTATTCAATTAGTTAACTGAAGAAAAATTATATCATTAGCTGAAAGTTGGAGTGGAAGGAGGAGGAAAAAGAGGACAGGAAACGCTCAAGAGGTTTATTAAAATTAATAATTGTCCTGGCCTGACAATAAATGCAAATGGTGATAAGGTGGGGTAAGGATGTCCTGGGGAATGGGGATACTTTGTAATAATAATAGAAATTTAATGGACTCGACAATGATGAAAGGGAGTCCCTGAGTATGCAGCTACATTTGTGATTTGTGAACAAAGGAAATATTTCAAACTAAATTTTACTGGGGATTTAAATGGATTTAACTAGTAAAGGGAAACTCAAGAATAAAGCTTTTGACCTTTTGTTGTATTAAGCTCTAATAAACTGAACTTGTTTACCTTAGAATGGTAATAAAATAAGCCGTTTAATAAAGTCAGCACCAAAAAAATAAAACTTTAAAAAAGGTTATTATGTGTAATAAAAAGATTTATTTGCCATTTAAATTGACAATAAATGTTTGTATTCACGTTTACTTTAGACTATAAGCTATATTTTTACTGATAGAATTTATTTAACACAATTTTAATATTTACAAAAACTTTGAAATTAGTTATAATTCAAATTTTCAATTCCCAATATACCATAATATAAACAAATTTCTTAAACCTATAAATCATTTGTTATAAATAGTTTAAATCACCAAACTCTATTTTCTGTCCCTCTAATTTCCATTCCACTTAACCTCATTATGATTTCTCCTGGAAGTTGATCAACCAAAGTTCTTGTCAACTTTAGCTGACTTTCATCATAATTTAATTAAATTGTGTGTGAATAGGGGACATGACCCGCCCCTCTCTTTGTGGTGTCTCCTTCAGAGTAAGTTCTAGTCAATCGAGCGACACAAGCTCTCGGGGGCTCTTCATTATTTGGGTCATATTGGAGGGAAAATTCCGCACAAGAAAAAACTTTTCAATTGGCCTAATGACGGGAAACTTCCTGGCAGCAGGCACTTGACTCGACTGGCTGGCAAATTGGCCAGCAAAATGAGCCAACTAAGGGAAAAGTCGATATTGTACGACAACGCCCACTACTCCGCCAATTGCATTCAAGTACGACGAAGTTTGGGCATTCGGTAAAATGTTTTTAAAACACTAAATGCAAGTGCGGAAAACACCAAGGAAATTAGGAAAGCAAACAAACAAGCAAAAACCAAGAACCACGAAAACACAAACCGAAAATGTTGCATTCCATTGCTGGGCAGAAAGTTTTCTATTTTCACACATTCGTTGGCCAAAATCCAAGAACTATAACCGAAATATGCAACTTATATGTGTTTTATATCTATATCCCACTGTGGCAACAAAAAGCGTGCTAAGCGATGGGAAAATTGTGGAAGAAGCTAGCCAAGAAATAAATGGACTTGGTAGTGGTTGGAGTTTGTGTGGAATAATACGTATGAAATGTGTGAAACTGGTTCAACGTTAAAGCAAAACCATGTCTCATATAAATTCATATAAGTTCAGAAGAGATGAGAATATTTAGACCTTAGGTTTAGTTAGCTAAACACTTAAATTAAAGGTTTAAGTTAAATAATAAATAACTATAGTGTGTCAAATTCATTGAGCTTCAAAATAGATAAGGCAGGTTTTTCGATCTATTTAGCTATAAGTAAAGAATAGCTTATTAAAAACATCACTTTAGTGGTTACACAAATAACAGAGTTTTACTGCCATTTATTTAAAATGTAATTTGCTTTCATTCTTTGAATTCAAGTGTTTATTTAAACCGCAGCATGTCAAAAACACTATTAAAATTTTAAACAAAATCCTCACTGACTTTTATACATTTAGAATTTTCTTCTGGCTCTTCGAATCACACTTTCAAATCTCAGTTGATCCTTTAGCGTTTAAATTCCGATTCTTGGCATTCATCCCAATAGAGATTACTATTTCCCGGTCATTACGATTTGCACTCAAAATGCAATATGCATGCCCGACCACATGGCTAAAGCCCCATCTAAATCAGTCGAATGGAGGAGGACCCCTCGAAAAGGTGGCAGACAAAGTCGCACAGACGCATCTGCTTAGCATATCAATGTGGCGATTTGCATTTAGAGTGTTTGTTATTTATGCGTCTGTTTGCACTAATTCCACTCGTACAGTGAAGCTTAACCTGCCCAACTTTTTAGGGATGGCTTCCATGGTTTCCTTACCCAGACATGGACAGAGGTCAGTGAGCACAGGAAAAGAGAAGTGACGGTGTGACGTCCGTGAAGTCAAGTGACAGTCTGCAGACTTAAACGGGCTTATCAGAAATTCTAATTGAAATCAACAAAAGAAAAACAAAAGCACCGAAAGTGAAATATAAATTGAATTACATATTTTATGCAAACAAAAGGCAGGCGGACATCCCGGACCGTAGTAACCCTTTACCCCGCCACCCTTTAACCCCTTTCAAAGTGATTTGCCAAAAAGTTTTGCCTCGTGTCAACATGACGTCCTGTACACATGAACACTGAGAGAAAAATGTTACGAGTAGCTGATGAGGTGGGATTATTTCCACTAAGTCAGGTGACCTATAAGAGGTATTGAGAGCTCCTAAAAAATTATAGCCAACAAGTCCTTTAGCTTACCAACAAATAACCTTCAGTTAAAATAAAATATTTATCTTGATACTGCTTAATTTGTTGAATATATATTTTTGTACAAAATTAACGCTCATTTTTTTTCTCTGGATTAAACATCACATTTTTCCACAGTGTTCCAGGAATTTGTAGCACTTCTTTGGAGAGGGTTAAAGTCAAAAGGCGACGCCTGGACTTTCCCCGTAAACCCCATTCCACTTTAAATACCTACCCCCGCCGACATGTGTCCTTGTATATTAAATAGTTTCTGTGCAAATCCTTTGGCACTTGCTTTGTGCCTTGTTGGAGATTATTGTGCATACTGGATCCACCCAACAAACCCTTCTACTATCTTGTCCATCAATTAGTGTAGAGTGCAACTATTTTTATGGCTTACAAAGCAGTTTGTAACAAATCCAGGGACTTTGTTGAGTTGTCCACAGCAGCAGTCGGGATTATTATAAGCTTATTTTTGTTAACTGCAACTTGACAATGTTGCTACTTTGGAATTTCTGCTCACGTAGTTGACATAAATTGAAAGTGCAGAGGTACAAGTAAATAGAAAATGCTGAAAATTATATTTGGAATGAACCTTGAAAAGCTTAAGAAAAATTGAATAAGAAACTTTGGATAATATCAAGAGAAAATATGCATTATAATCTTATTGAAGAAAACGTTTTCAGCATAGATAATCAATAGAATATTGAACTCATCACAACCTGCATTTAAGGTAACACAAAATCCTATTCAAAAGTCTTACTCACATATGATAATTAGGCACGAGTTCTCGCCCATTTTCTTATCTAGCAACACCTATCACATAAAGAAAAAAAGCAAATAAAGATGGCATAAATTAAATTAAAAAAAATCAGATATATATCTGCATAATTTCGGAGACAACGTGAGGCGCCTGACAACGCTCTCAGCTCAATTTGAATAGAACAGATATAACAGCATAATAATCAAATCAAATCAAGTCGGAATGAAGTGCAAAATCAAATTAAATTCTGCTGCATATGGAAAATATTTTACCCAACTAATTCAATTAACACAGTACAATGCAAAAAGGGCAAAAATATGTGGTATGTGTGTGTGTGGAAAGGATATTCCTTTTGTTGGGGGTTCCTGGGACCATGGCAAAAATGACGGTTGGGTGCGAGTGCGGGTCCTTGCCCTCGACTCGATCAAAGGGGCACAACAGGACAAAGGGGCCGAGGCCAAAAGAAGCCGGACCAAGGTAAAATTGCCGTATACAAAACACGCGCCACATGTGCAACTGCCTGGCTCCCAAGGATGTGGTCGTATAGCAGGATGCTGGTGCCGCTTGCCAGGACGCTGACGGTGACTCAAGAGCACTAAGCTGCAAGCAGCAACATCCGTTTCATAAACGCAATAGTTAGAAGCCCGAGAGCTAAGCCAACTTACAGTGGTGAGAAAATATTTATAAATCTACTTGAAGTTTGTAAATATAACTCCGAACACCGAAAAAAATATTTTAATTTTAAAATAAGTTTGTAAAATTCTTTAATACATTTTTAAGAGTTTTTTGTTTAAAATCATGCAGCCTCGTTTCATTAATTATTTCTTTTAAAAATGTATTTAACTTTTAAGAAGAAAAAAGCCCCACGTTGGGCGCCACATTTTAAACAATATACTGAAACAAAGATTACGCATAAATCACTCAGCACAATAGTTCGGAAAATCTTTCTAGGTCCTTGACGTTAGTAAATAAATCAAGCCATAAATTTCCTTTCTAAACTTTTCTAAGCCTTGAACCACAGTGCAACTTCTTTTCACATCAGGCCAGAGGACCAAACGACCTGCCACACAAAACCTTGCCCAGGAGTCTGTGAACTCTCTGCTGGCTCAAGTTCCTGTGTGCCTGTGTGACAATTTTCCATGACCCCTTCCTGGCTTTTCCATCGCCCTTCCCCCTTCCTCCCTCCCCCATCACCTTTTGTGTGCTATTTTCACGCTTTTACGCCGCAATTGTTGTGGCAACGTGGAGCTGAGAGAAGGAACTGCATTGAAAGAGAAGAGAACGACTTTGCCTAACCATATGAAAGAAATTATGACTTTAAAACTAACCTACAATTGCCAAGCACCCGAGAGTTTTGACAGAGTTCCATTGTGGCAACAGTTTGACAGCGATTGCGGGCAGGAAGTCTATTTAGGCCGGCGTCTATTGTGTGGAGGTCACTGAATTTGTGTGCTTTATGCCAAAGTTCATGAACTTTTTTGAAGGCAAACAAACGAGCCAACCAAACAAGCCTTCAATCGAACGCCAAAAGGCTGGAAAACTCATTAACAAATTGCAGAAAGTGTTTGGCTGTCAGACCAATTTTCCCCACCTGACCATGACGTGGCCAAGAGAGATGTTCTATATGTACGAGTGAGACAATCGCAGAGTACTCAGACATGCTCCACATTTGTCTCGGGTTAACATGTCACGAAGTCGCCACGTCACGACTATGACAACATTGATGGGAATGGAATGGGAGGGGTTGGGTTCTGATGCTCTGATGGGTGGCTGCACTGTGATCCACAGAGCGTGATGGAACACTTAGAAACCATTAATAACTGGGTTATGTAATCGAGACAAGAACCAAGTGAATGACAGCAGAAGTGCCACGGAGAGAGGTGGAGCCACGAGAAGCGAAGCGAGGGAGGTCAAGAGAAAGCTGCCTGTGGCTGTCAATGAATGAATGTGGAGCATTCAATTGTCAGCATACACTGAAAAGGCTTCTTTACTTCACGAGACGAGTGGTCCACTCTTAAATTATGTAATTGATCTTTATGAAAATTTAAATGTTTAACAACGTTTGAAAATAAAATCCATAAATGGCTTTATTTTGGGGAAGTCTTTATTTTTTTGTTTAATGGAAAGCTCTCACGATGGGCCCCTTGTTTAATTTAAACATATACTGCACTGAAAAAGCTTCTCTAATGAAGTATAACAAGGAAGTAATTATTTGGCTCCCTACGTAAGGCTTTAGTGCCTTTGAAAATTTTAATTACCTATCGCAATTTTTAAGGAAATAAATACTATATATCAAAAAAGAAAGTTTAAATAACTTTATTTACTTTACTTTACTTTATATACTTTAATTACCACCATCATTTCAAGATATTTTTAGTTTTTAACAAGTATTAAATTTATTTATATTTTTTATAGTATTAAAAATCAATATTCCTTTGTCTCCAAGTGCATAATTTGTATGGCTTCATAGTTACCAATGCAACACTGACTGACATTTGATTGCCTCAGGGATTCGGGCAGCCTTTCCCAGCAATTTCACCTTCTCCACCGACTTCCCTTTGCTATTATTTCCCCCTTATTCGGCAAGACTGGCGTCTCCCATAACTACGACAATTTCAATTTCGATTGCCATGCCAGCAGAGAGTGTGACAAGTGTCAACAATTATCAAGTATACGCCACCTGATCACGACTGCAACCAAAACCCCAAACCCCATTCCCCTGCTGCAATCTCTCCCTTGTTCACGACACACGTGCGTCAATTGCCACCGAATTAATTGAGTGCACTCATGAGACTGTCAATTAGCAAAATCAAGCAAAATTTATGGCCAACAAACAGCGAGAGCGAAACGAGCAAAGCGAAATGTAACAGCAAAAAAGATACGAATAAAAAACGAATCAAGAAATATCAATAGACGAATATATAGCAGACAGACAGAACATCAAATCGGACTGTCAATTTGTGAGATCGAGCAGAAAACGCGTGTCCAACCCATAAAAAAAGATGCTAACAAATATTCTCAACGAAAAAATGATGAAAAAATAGACAAAAAAAAAGGCAAATGGCAAAATACTTTTGAGAAAAGCAAGAGAATGTCAAAAATTAGCAACGAAAATAAATGAGCCACAAGAGATAGAAAAAGACAATTTCTATAAAGAAAAGAAAACTTTTCGCGAAGTTTATTATTTTTGTCAGCCTTTCTGTCCAACTCTTTACACAATTTTTTTCTCAAGTCGAGTAATTTCTGCCTTATCTTGCCTTTGGACAACAAAAGAAGAGCGAGAAAAAAAATTGTAAAAAACTTGTCGCTAATTTTGACAACAATTTGCAATTTAGCCCTCCTTCTCCTCCTCCTCCTCTTTCTTGGCAATATTGTTAAGGCATCTTAATGATGGCTAATTAAAAATCTCAACTGTCACAAAGTTTTTTTTTTATCTGCGTGGCTAAAAATAAGAAAACGGAAAATATAAAACCAGATAAGTCTGTCATGGTAATTAAACAAAATCATTTTGTGTTGTGGCGCGTTTGTGTTTGTTTGGAAAACAAAAGATTGTTTCGGCCGCGTTTAAAAATAGCTCGTTGAAAAGGCCAAAAATATCCGAAAGTATCTCGAAGATATGTGGTGTGGCATGCGGATAGACAGACAGCGAGTCAGACAAGTGCTTTTGTTATTTCGAATGGAAATGCTCGAGCAGCAGCTGAAAGGAAAAGTTGCCGATGTGATGCCCACGCATTTTCCCGGAAAATTTGGGGGGGTGTGGAAAATGGAGGGTCTGGCGGAAAAGGAAGCCGCAAACAAATTACACCAGCCTCCCAATGACAGCTGTGTAGGAACAATTGCAACGACACAGAACACTCTACAGCCTGTCCATAGAAATCAATTTTTGTGTGGCAACGGAAAGTCAATAAATACTCGGCTCTGCAAATAATTGGGGAAATGACTAAATAAATATATGAGAAGAGGATAAACGTGTTGTTTGTTTTTTAAAGATTTAACAAGGGGTTCTTAAAAAGTGTTTTTATAAATTGTCTTACACAAAGATTGTGTTTACAGAAATTTAAATGACTTATTTTCATATATTTAATATTTAAAATGTGTGTTTTCATGCAGCTTTATCTTTTTTAAAGGGTACATTCCACTAACCAAAAACCAAACCTAGACTTTATGTTTTCTACTTGAGCAAGGACATTTCCCCATTGAAAACTAAAAATCGTCCAACCAAAAAACGGACAAAACAAAACACAGAAGTACCCAAAGAGAAAGACCAGAAGCACAATAACAAACAGAAAATGGCATAATAGGCTTTGTGGGCGTTCAACAGTGGGCGTGGCTGCGGCTGAAGGGAGAAAAAGAGCGCAATCAAGCGTTGTACATAGTTTTACTGAAAAACAAAAAGAGATTGCAACAAATTTCCTACAACAATGCCTACAACACAGAGGAAACGACTTTACACAAGGCCTCCCCCTCAAAAAAAAAGGTAAAAAATCATAAAAATGCTTGGAATACGAGTGGATAAAACGCAATGCTCATAAAAATTGTTACGCACATTGAGCACAGGCAGCATGTGTGTGAACCCAAAAGGATCTCCGGAAAAAGGACCCACACCTTAATCGAAAGGAAGTAAAAGACACCGTCTGTTGCTTTACGCAAAATTGAAAAAATACAAATTTTAACCTAACAGTTTCCCATTTCATTTCTCTGTCTCTAACATTTTTTTTGGATGCCTGCTATTGGCAGTAAAATTAAATGAAAGTTGTAGCCTTGCGAATAAATATAAATTATAAAAGCTGTAAAAAGGAAAGCTAGATGAGCTGGTAGCAGAACCAAATGTTTTACATTTGCATTTAATTAATGTTCATTAAATATTTACAAACTGCGGTCAATTACCACAAAATGTTTCGGAATGCATCGGAAAATGGTGTGAAAATGGGGTTTTTCAGGGAAAGGGAAAAACTGTAACTGCGGTAGGACAATGCACCTGACTCGTTCCCACTTTATGTATGTATTTCTGTCAGAAATTGCATATAAGGGTGGTCCACTCTTTCATATTTTGTATAGCTCTAAAAATAATGTATATTCTGTGAACAATTGTTTGAGTATTTAAGAATACTTTATGGACAGTCTCTAAACAGTCAAACAAATTTTTGACTTTTTTATAACTAACATTTGAAAAGGTAACAGATTTAATTTTATGATCAGATTAAACTGATTAATCTCTTTTAAACAATTCATTTTTAAATACATTTTAAAGCTATTACTTAAATAATTATTTTATACTGAAGTACAACAAATTATATAATTTTTCAACTAAAATTTCGATTCCTTAAAGTTCAGCACACCCTACTGTCCCTGTGATTGTGTGTTTGAATACCTAAGTGAGTGTGTCCGGTGCAATTCACATGCTGCGGTGCCATTTGGTTCGAAGCGTGCGAATTTTCGGTTCTATTTGGTTCGATTTGATGCGTGTTCCGCTGCGGTTGCCACTTGGAACCCCCATAGATGTTGGACATTGGTCCTCTAAAAGGGCAGTGGGGTGTTAAGGGGTGTCAAGGGGTCGAGTGTGCAGTGACAGTGGTCAGTGTTGTTTGAAATTTCGGTTTTCGTTATTGGATTTGCGGTAAAGGAATTTCTAATGGGCGAAAAGTCAACAGCAAAGCAAAGGAAAGGAGAGATTATATTGGTTTCAGTAAACTTTAACAAGGTTAGAGAATGGAAACATACGCAGATTACAAAAATTGTTTATTTAAGTTTATTTAAGTTATTAAGTGAGAAATTATTTATTCAGTGTCTTATAAGTTTTACACTAAGAAATTTGTTCTCATTCGTAGCAATCATTTTTCAGTAACACAAAATTTAAAAGTTGCTCTAATTTTCTTTGAATTAAAATTGATAAAAAACACGATTTTAGAAGAAAAAGATTTTAAATACAATCAATTAAATTCTACAAAAATTTGTAATGATTTTTAATACTTTCAAGCGGAAATCAGCCCACAGTTACATTACCTTAGGTACTTAAAACCTCACATGCCTTAAATACAAGTTTAATTAGTTTGAGAAGCGTTGCACATGCAATTGACAATTGCAGCTTCTTCCGAGGGGAGGGAATAAATCAATCAGTGTCCCCGGCAGGTGATCAAATAAATTAAATTTCACAATTATCGGGAGGATGCCGAAACCGAGACAAAGCCCCGTAAACCACTTTGGATTCAGTCCGTAGTAATTGCCATGAGTGAGCAGATTTTCCAGACCATTTGGTAGTTGTGCGTCAGTGGCGTTGGCGAACTTAATTTGCAAAATATGCAAAACTTAATAATAAATACGGAATTTTGGTGCGCCGCGTATCGCAATCGATTCGCCACTCAAACTGATTGCGATGGAAATGAAAAACTGTAAAAGGAAACACAAACAGAACCGAATTGCGAGTTTCCCATTTTGGCATAGCAATTTTCCCTCTTTTCTCTTTTTTTTTCCTTTTTTTTGTACTGTGTTCGATGACAGGCAAAACGAGGCGAGCGACAATTAAAAGCAAAATAAAAACAAAAATTCAGAGAAATTGTTAGGCGATGATGTCCGAGATGATTCCGCACGATACGTCACAGAACATTCAGCGTTATTCGAGTGGAAACTGTGCTCCATCTAATGAGGGAAGGGATTCCCCCCCCCGAAAAAAGGGGACTGTCTGTATACTTTGGGTTACTTTTGGGATAGAGATCGGTCATTGGAGGTGAGTCATGCTCACGAAATTCGTGATCTGGAACAAGGTTTCGGGATAGAATCTATAAGAAACCATTTCCTGGTCACTGAAAAGGAATGTGAATTCTTAGAGTAAATAAATCATGCGTACTAAAAAAAATAAACTTATTTAAACGAACAGGTTGTCAAAATTTATTTAACTTTATTCTGAATATAATTCTCAATTGTATTTAAGTCTCTTTTTTTTAATTTGTCAAAATTAAATTATAAACGACCGTGTTTTAAATACATTTTGTGTGATTTGTTTACGTTTAAAAAGACAGAATTTTGAAAAGAAAAGTCCAATTACATCTGGTCACGTTTCCATCACTAATCGGAAGGACTCAAGCAACAAACCAACTGAAAGCAAATTTTATGCGACCACGCGCCATTTGGTTTCCCTCTAAAATACAAAAAAAAAAACAGATAAATGGGGAAAGAGTAAAGGAAAGTGGAAATTCAAGTGAAAAATACTTGAAGGCGGTTGCATCGACCAGTTTATCAAAAAGATGCTCCCGAAAGATTTCGCCCCCTCGAGTTATGCATTTCTTTCTAATGAACTCCGCCGTTGCCTTTCAGCGCTTTTCAGTTCCTCCACCTTTTATATACTTTTTTTTTTTAAGCAATAAAAATCGTAATGAAGCAAGCAACATAAAACAGAACGCCAGAATGGAAATGGAAGTGGAAAGAGTTGAGGTAAAGTGAATTTTATGCGCGTAATTAGCAGCAATTAGGGCGGGGGGCGTGCGGATATTCAATATTCGGTAAACAGAGCTTAACATGGACTTCAGGCCATTCATTAAAGTCGGACAGCAAATTACACACTTTTTTTTTGGTTCGTGTTTGCCTTTTTCTGTATCTTCTTTTTAATTTTCTTGTACTTTTCATTCACACGCCTCGAATGGCATTTGCGAAATGCAAATTACGCTAAGCAAATTAGCGCGGAAGCGCCAAAGTGCAAGACAAGAAAAAAAACATAGGAAGGGAAATGAAATTCAAGTGAAGTGTGTGCCAGGGAAATGCAAGACAAATTAGCTGGGAATGGAGGAGCTATGTCCCATGAGGTGTGGGTGCACAATGTCAGTTCAAACAAGGAAACTAAATACCCAAAGTGCTGATATTTATGGAAATTAATTCAGGTGACTCATTGGCCAGGAAAGGAAGTCTTAAAGGTTATGGGAAAGGGTTAATTAGGGTAAGATGGTTGCTTTTTGGAAAGTAAAATGAGTACTGCACTTAAAAATAATATTATATAAAAGAATTGTATTTCTCCCAATGTCACAGAATTACCCCAAATTATCCATCATATTTATTTCTTTAAAAATCCCAGAGTCACCTTAGCAAAAAAAACGACAACAATGCACTTTAAAAACATTCCAATTGCCAGCACTTTTGAGTTAACTTCTTGACACCACCAAGTCGTTACAATTAAATATGAAATATAACTTGGGAGCAGGCTGTGCAGTTTCAGCCTCTGAAGGCCCAGTTAAGTTGTTAGAATGCACAATAAACTCATTCATAAGTCTGGCGTAAAGTCTCACAGCAATTTAGCCAAAGACTTCACTCCGCGACGGACTCGCCCACAAATCAAATTGCAATCCCCCAGAGTCGGAGCAAACTGAGCTGGGTTGAGTTGGGTTAGGTTTTTAGCTGAGATGGGTTATATTAGTGCACTAGGAAAAAAATTCAATAAATTAACTCCAGAGAAAATTATAATTAAGATTTTTGATACATTTTTATGGGACTCTTTTGAAATAAAGAGCCATATTTTATCAAATATATTTCTAAAATCTATTTGTTAATGAATGATTTTATAAGTTTTTTTAAATACTTAAAGTTGATTGCTTAGGTAGTAAAAAATAATATTAAGACTTGTACACATACCTTATTTACAGATTGAAAAGGGTTTAAAATTCCTTAAACTTATATTTTTAATAAAACCTTGTTTTTATTGAAATATATTTTAGACCTATATTTTTATATTTAATTTAGCCTTGGATTTTCTTAATCAAATTTTAAACTTTTCTATTTGGCATTTTAAAATTTTTTTGATTGATTCCTAACATTGAAAATAAAATCTTTTGATAATTTATTTTAAGACTTATAATTTCACTTAAAAATGCTCAGAAATATTTCGTATCAGCTGATTTGATAAATCAATTTTTCACAAAAAAAACTATTTTAAAAATTCAGGCACACTTATTTTTTAAGTGTGCCCAGGGTAACAGGAAACGCGATGAGCAGACCGACACCTGGCCTCTCCGCTCATGACAAACTGCCACTCCAGGCGTCGCTGGAGCTGGGAAAAGCGGGGGAAAAACAAGGAAAAGCGGGAAAAGGGCGTCGGGAGGGCGGTGGGCAATTGAAAAATGACGCCTGCCCAGCCGGTGGAAATGCATTCAGCAAATGAAGCCGGCCCAAGCACAAGCAAAAGCACGTGAACCGAGCAAACAAGACACAAAAAGGGAGCATCAGCAGCTGGTGTGGGAACTCAGTTTGAATGCAACCGATATGTCAATATGCAGACTGCTGTTTTTTTCTTCTATTTTTTTATTTACCCACTATGTTTTATTAGCGATCCACTAATTGCAAAAATTTGTTTCACATTTGTACGGCGAGCCAATGGACAAATAAAAGGGCAATAGGAGCGCGCGTGTGTGTATTTTTTTTTGCTGCTTTATGATCATTAAATATTTGAAAAAAGTTATCAGCGATTCGGGTTCTCGGTTACCTGACGCTGAAATAAAATTACAAAGTTTTTCATGTTGACCCACAGTGCTGGGGCACTAATTGAAAGAAAAATAAAATCCACTTTTTCCACGCTGTTTGTGTATATTATTTGCCATGGGTAAAGTTGCATTTGCTGCGATAAGCAGCGAAATCAGAACTGATAAAAGGAGTAAAAGTCAAAAGAACAAACAATACAGGCAAATAACAAAATGTTATGTAAATAGCAAAGAGATAAGGAAAATCGAGTAAGCTGATAAAGGAGTATTCTTTCACTTCAATAAGTGGCAATCAATGGAGATTAACAATGGTTCAAAAGTAGCCAAGGCATTTAAAATGGTTATCAATAAGAGATACACATTAAATCGATATTTTACATTTTATAAATGTCTTTAAAAAAATCATAAGCTCAAGGAAATTGTTAAAATAAAGTTCATGGATGGTTCTAAGTCGCAATTGTTTTATTAATTTATTCAAATATTTATTAGCACGAGTGCTTGCAGTTCATTTTTTTTTATTGATTTGAGTGAAAAATTCAAAGTCCACTTGTACTTTCTATTATATGTTTTTATACCTCTCAAAATGAATCACGTTTCCCGCTGTGTCATTCTGCTTATCGAACATTCCTCTTTGTTTTAGTTGATAAGAAACAACACAGAAAATTACTTCAAAATGAGAATGTTAGGATAAAAATGGCAGATAGCTAAATTGGCAACTCAGCAATGTTACCTGCCAAAAAAAAGAAAACAAAGAACCAATCTGTTGCCAAGTTTTATCGAAGAAAACCGTTAACCGGCAACCGTTAGCTCTGATTTAATTAGAAGAAATTTGATTGCTTGCTACAGTTTATCAAACTCTATAAACAACAACACACGATTTTAGCATCAATCTGTGACCATGGTGGGGATTTACATTTGTATTTGTTGGACTTTTTCGTATGTTTCTTTTACCTACTCTTAAAGCAGGTTTTCCATTTGGCCTTTGGCATAAGCCACACTGAACTACTCGAGTGCCCAGCAAAAGCCGCAAAAGTAGCTCTGTATGTTTGGCTTTGTGTGTCAGTGTTTGGGCCACACAAATATGAATAAAGGGTACAGTAAACCTAAGCTTAAACCACAACAAATAAAGATATATATAAAACTAGGATACCGTAAAAATAAAAATTAAATTATAAAAACTAATGGTAATAAACAGGGAAAGTAATTAAATTATCCATGACTTTTTGTCCAAACATGTTACTGATTTGGATTATATTTATTAAAATGAGTTCTATTTGCAAAATATATAAATACAAAAACACAGAAGTGTCAAAGAAATAAATTTAGTTTTTAAATAAAAACAAATTTGTAATCTTATTTTACTAGAATAAAGACCGTTTAATATTAAAGAAAATTTTATAACTCAAGTAGAACAAGTGGAATCCCAATTTGCAATCCCAAATTTCACCATATCGAGTGACTACTGTAACAGGTAAAGTAAAACAGCGGGCAAAGAGAAATATGCATGATGTTGCTCTGCTGTTGTTGTTTTTTGTGATTATTCCTCTCTTTTTTTTTGCGGCTGCTGCGTGTAAAATCAATAAATTCGAGCGGGTTCAGAGGTGACGACAACGTCGAAATGCTTATGACCTTCAGGCCTCTAGCTGACCTTCGCATTGCCCCTGCCCCTTTTTTTCCAGTTACCATTTTCCGCCTTGGCAATTAAATTTGTATGTAATTTTTTACACACTTTTTTTGCGAGCAGCGGCACTTCTTAATTATCGCTGTTAAGCTGGTTATGGTTTGTTGCTGCTTTTGTGCCGCTTTTTGTTGAAACTCATTCCCCCGCGGCATTCATTAATTTCTTGCCTTATTTGCTGCCCTCGCTTCGCTCTTATGGTTATTGATATTAATAAAACTTTTCTTTCACCGAAAGCCAGAAACAAATCCGCCAGCAATCGTTGTTGCTCAACAAGTTACGTCAGAGGGGCAGAAAGAGAGGGCTAATGAGTTTTAGACAGAGATGGGGCGATGGGGATTTCGGTGTTTTGTGCGGAACTCAGAACACAAAACAAAAGATTAAGCTTTGAGGGATTAGGATTACAGCCCCTGTGTACCAGGCAAACAAATGTGAAAGACTTGGGGGAGAAGGTAAACATAAACGGAGGGAATTATGGAATTTTAGTTTAAGAAATTTCTATACCTCCGTAATTGCTGCGAAAGCTGTCTAAACTTTAACGAAAAGTTTTTTGGTTCCTGTTTGGAAAACAAGTATTTTCTTAGTTTGATTAAATTTGCTTTTAATTTTTCTTTCACAAATAAATTTGTCGGCAGAAAAATACCTCTAAAACTTAATTCATACAATACTTTAATAATTTCTTGACTATTTAAATCTGTTACTGCAATTAAATTAATTTATAAAAAAAGGTAAAGCTTTATATGTTTGAAAGTAGCTTAAAACTTAAGTTTGCACCTTATTATATGTTTAAAATTTGTTCTTATTGCTTATCGTTCATTTAAGGTTGCTAACTTTACCTTAATTACCCTTTTTATTCGTATAGTAATTAAGTTGACCGAGTTGACCAACTATCTTAAGTTTTTTTTAATTGCACAGATTGGCATTGACTGAAAGCCTGCAATTTAACATGATTGTTTGCCTTGAACTTTAACTCTGTTGTCTTTGCATATGCACTTTGCATTTGCTTTTATGCTTTTTTTTGTGGGTCACCTTTTACAGTTTTTTTTTATTGTTTTTTTTTTTCGGGGAATTACCATATTTTGAACAATTGCTCAAACACTAATGCCACAATAACTTTCTTTGTGTATAAACACCAAATAACCCTCTGCCTACTTATATTTCATATTTCACATTCAAGATTTTAGATCTAAAATCAATAGGTCAAGTTTTGAGCCTAGAAGTGAAGGTCTGGGTCACCTTTTGGGCAAAGCCAATAAAAGGATCTGGGTCACTAATTTATGTGCCATCTTCAGGTGATTTTACTTTCCCTTACTTACTAAGGTCTAGTTGGTCCTAAAGAGACTTCTAATTGTGGGAGTTTCACTACATTTATTTTTGTCTCTTTTTGGTGGTCACACTTATAATAATAGAAGTTCGACCTCTTAAAGTTTTCCCTATTAGTTACCTATATATTTTTACCCAAAAGATACTTCTAATTAGGGAAGTTACACTGTATTAATTTTCGTGTTGTCTTTTCTGGGTCACCTCTTGGAGTTTTCTCCATGTTTTGGGTCACCTCTTTGGAGTTTCCCCATGTACATATATATTTTCTATATTTTTGGGTATATGTATATTACTTACCATCTTTAGCATTTGTTGCTGTTGTTGTTGTGGTGGTGGCCATAGTTTTGGATTTGCTGCTGCTTTTTATTGGTGTTGTGCAGACAGAGGCCGCTGCCGACGCCGACGTCGCTGCTTTGTAAAACGCTGTTGTTGTGGACGTGGACGATGTGATTGTTGTTGTTGTTGTGGAGTCCACGGCGCCAGCAGCTGACAAACTTCGCGAGCAGTGCATTAGTCACCTGTGTGTTTCCAGGTGCACGAAGGGGGTGGTAAGTGGGTGGCTGGCTGATAACGGGAAAAACGCGAAATTTTTGTAATCAGCGTGAAGGGTAAGGGGTGAGGTGGGGGGGAACTAAGTAAGGGGTTAGGTAAGCAGAAAATGCACTAAAAACCAAACAAAGGCAACACAAAAGTAACAAAAAATCACACGTTTTTTAAGTTTTTTGATTATATTTCATTTATGGTTGTTTGTTTTATAGCAAGAATTTAAATATATATTTTATTTTTAACTTGAGAATTTTATAAAAGTATTAAATAAATTATTAGTTGTTTATTATTATTTTTTTTTTAATAAATAAAGTTTATGTGATATTGTTTGAATAAAATTTAAGGATTTTAGTAGAACTACAACTCTTTCTTTTATTTTGTTTGATTTAAATTTTGATTTAGTATAATTTTGCTTTGTTATTTTTGGAATTTCTTATTTTGGCTTCACTATTAAATATTTCGTTTACATATTTCTAGCACACTTGCAGCTGCTTTTATTTATAATTAAATTTTATAACTTGTGTTGTTATTTTTTGTTGTTTTTATTTCTCTTTCTTTTTTCGGTTGCTCGCATGTGCGTCGGTGTTTATGTGTGTGTGTGTGTGGGTGAGCTGCACTGTGTGTTTGTTGTTGTTGCAAATGACGCGAACGCGTGTTCTCTCGCTCGCACCTGCGTTTTTTCACTGCCCGCTTATTGCCGCACGCTTCTAATAGTCGCTGCACATGATTTCGTTAATTTTACGCGCTTGTTTCTTGTGTAATTTTGCAATTGTTTTTACGGCAAACTCGCGAAGCGAGCTCGAATTTGGTCACACATCGCCAGTGTGGTCGTGCGGGGGGCGGGCCAAAATACCAGGCGGTGGGGGTGAAAAATACCAAAACATCTCGGTGAAAATATTAAATATACCGAATGCGCCTTACAAGCAGTGTTGGCAATTTACACTTTTTACGGCTAGATCTGGCTGTTTTCATGAGCAAAATGCGGGGAAAATTGTGATCTAGCTGCTAGCGGGAATTGTAGCTTTTTTCAAAACAAAAACAATTTTGACGGTATTTTAGCTTTTTAAAAACAACTTGCAACTTCATGTATTTTTACTTTTTACGATGCCACACTTAAATACTTTGAAGTATTTTTGAAAATGCTTGATTAGCTAATAAAATACAGTTTAATTTCCTCTAGCGGGGTTTTCTAGCTAGTATTAAAATTATCTGGCTTTTTCTAGCCTTTTTCAAAGGTCAGTTTAGCTTTTTTAAACGTGAAGAGTTGGCAACACTGCTTACAGCACGAAATTAACGGTACATTGTTAGGGGTTTTGAAATTTTAAACGGTTTTATTTAATTTTTTTTGCTTTAGTTTTGTTACAAGTTGATAAACAAATATTACTTAACTAAGCAGAAAAGAAAGCTTAATAATAATAGAGACAAAATCAACACTGGATTTATTTTACAGATCGTGAAAATCCACATATAGTGGAGAACCTTAAGTAACAGCACTCTTTTAGATATTTTTAAATTTTACATGGTTTAAGCTTCTGTGTCTTTTTTTCTCTACTTGATACTTAATACGTTTCTGGTTAGAACAAACACTAAAAGCTGTTTTAAGCTCCTTTTTTGGTTGAAACAAACACTAAAAGCTAGTTGTAGTTTTACGATTTTCCAATAAATGTCGCTCAAGAAGATTGTGTTGAACAGAGTGTAAATTACATGTAAGAAGTTGTAATAGTGTGCCAAATTTGGCCGTGACACATAAATGGCGCCACCATCTTTTACATCAAAACGGATAAGGCCGCAATGTAAGTGGATAATCCGGAAAAAAAACTTTTTGAAAATACATATGGGCTAATCCGAGAATTTTGAAACCAGCCCGAAAAACGAAAAAAGCTAATAAAAACATATTTCTATATGGTTTTCTAACAAAATTTTTTTCCTAAATCATAGTAACTAACCTTGTCTAAGCAATGGACAAAAAAATTTAATATTTTTTTTGGTACAACTAATTAATATTAGCAAAAAGTATTTTTTTTGGTATTTTTGTCTGTTTTTAGACCTGTTTTCATTTGTCATTTTCTCCTATTAGAATTACAATGTGGATAACATTTTGTTCACAAAGTGTCGTTTACATGTTAAACTATTTTCCCAATTCAAAAAAACTATCAAATCGTGGCTAAAAGTATAGATAAACGCCTATTTTAGCTTGATGGAAGAAGTGTAACGTCCGCAACGTAACGTCCGCAACAAATTTAAATTAAGTTTATTTTTATTAACGGAACTAGTTATCTTTCTTTTTTAAGCTGCATTAATATGGTCATACATTCCACTACATTTTTAGTTATCTTACTTTTTTGGTTAACTATTCTTAATTCGCTAATAAATGTGGAAATGCACACAAACCTCAAATTTTACTTCCATTTTTGTAAACGTCCGCAACGGAACTTTGAGCAAGCATAACTTTCTTTCAAAAACAGTTAGCGTCTTGTTTTAAAATTATTTTAAAAGTGCCCACACGAAACTGCATATGGCAAAAATTTCATGAAACTATAACCACGTCAACGGCTGCTGTGTCAATTCTAACAATCAAATATGGGCCCATATGGGCTAATCCTGCGTTGCGGACGTTATATTTGTACGCAAATTTGATTGTTAGAATTGACACAGCAGCCGTTGACGTGGTTATAGTTTCATGAAATATTTGCCATATGCAGTTTCTTGAGTGCACTTTTAAACTTATTTAAAAACAAGAGGCTAACTGTTTTTGAAAGAAAGTTATGCTTGCTTAAAGTTCCGTTGCGGACGTTACAAAAAGTGGAAGTAAAATTTGAGGTTTGTGTGCATTTCCACATTTATTAGCGAATTAAGAATAGTTAACCAAAAAGTAAGATAAGTAATAATGATGTGGAATGTATGACCATATCAATGCAGCTTAAAAAATAAAGATAACTAGTTCCGTTAATAAAAATAATATTAATTTAAATTTGTTGCGGACGTTACGTTGCGGACGTTACACTTCTTCCATCAAGCTAAAATAGGCGTTTATCTATACTTTTAGCCACGATTTGATAGTTTTTTTGAATTGAGAAAATAGTTTAACATGTACACAACACTTTGTGAACAAAATGTAATCACACATTGTCATTCTAATAGGAGAAAATGACAAATGAAAACAGGTCTAAAAAACAGACAAAATACCAAAAAAAACTTTTGCTAATATTAATGAGTTGTACCAAAAAAAATATTAAATTTTTTTTCCATTGCTTAGACAAGTTTAGTTCCTATGATTAAGGAAAAAATGTTGTTAAAAAACCATATAGAAATATGTTTTTATTAGCTTTTTTCGTTTTTCGGGCTGGTTTCAAAATTCTCGGATTAGCCCATATACAAAAAAAAAATTTTCGCTTTTTGTATTAAGGGGGTATTCTGGTCTAGAGACATGAAATTTAGGTAATTTTTGAAGTAAAAAAATTCAAAACTCCGTTAGTTATCAGCTGATGGAGTGGGGCGTCTCAAAAATTTGGTGCGTGACCATACCCACGATTTTAGCTCTCCTAGCAATCGGAATTCAAAAATAAAAAGATTATCAATTTTCAATAATGTCGCTATGGCAGAAGGTACGGAATAGTTAAAAACATTTTTTTGACAAAATGGCGACTGTATAAAAAAAAAAAATTTTACCACTTTTTTTTAACCTTTTTCGATTTTTTAAAAATAGTAAAAATGAAAATTTTGGGATGGCTGTAGCTCCGACCATAGGCAAGTCCCTAAAGAAGACTCCCTTAAGATTTCAAGTAAATCGGTTATGCAGAACCTGAGAAATCGTGGGTATCAGATGTAAAAAGACAGTTCTGAGAAAAACGCGTTTAAAGTTTTAAGTGCAGCCCAACCGACTTGGATGCCTGTTCAGCAAAATACTTATTTCTCCGAAAATAATTTGAATTTGGGAAAATCCTCTCGTAGACATATTCTTAAATAGTTAAACTTTAAAAATATGACAAAAAAATTTTTTTTTTTTTATTTCTAGACCAGAATACCCCCTTAACAGATCATTTGACCACAACCAAAAAAAACTGAGCTTTTTTTAATTTGTTAATAAATATCTTATTTTATTTTAAAAAGCACTCAACTCACCCAATTTTTAAAGAAACACACCTTTGCCCATTAACTTTTGAAATATTCCGATATCAACAAACATCAACTCCATTTTACACTTGCAATAATTTTCGCTTTTATTATTGTCGCATTACCAATCTAAACTTGAACTAGTTCTCATACATTTACGCATATATCCAACTATACAATAGAGCTTTGCTTAGTGCTGCGTTAAAAATACAACTAGAGTTTTACAGTTTTACATGGAGGCCTTGTGACGCGCGCATTTCAACTCTAATCGCTAGGCTTAGGCTAAAAACATCTATGGTACACTTAGGGGATAATAGAGGCAGCCTTATGCTTAACTTAAAATAACCCGATAGATATTTTGGGTAGCACTCGTTAACTGCTGGGAACGATCTCACAGTTTTGGCATGGATTTAAAATGCTTAAAGTACGCACAGAGTTTTGTGTGTGTGGCTGCCGCGTGGATAGTAGTTACAAATGTAAGTTGTTAGAGTTGTCAAAAGTTGTTTTGATCGAGTCTTTTTTTTGGGATGCGGAGAGCTGAATCGGTGTGTCTGAGGTAATAACAAAAGTGCTGGATTATGCGTAAACTTAATTAGGCGCTTAATTCGCCATTACCAACTAATAAACATTAAACAACTAACAAAGCGCATTTATGCATTTATTCATGATGCCTCATGATATTATTTATGATAATTTATAATGCGCAAGCACACACACACGACTATTTACACAACATTCGCTGATAAACACACACATCCATTCACACAGGCTGGCTTTATACTACACAACTCTTTAGCTGACAACTGCAGTGACATTAATTAGCTGCAAACAGCAACAAACAAAAAAGATTTATGCATGTTAAAAGCGACTAATTATGTTATTTTTTTCCCTTCTTAATTTTACTTTTTTCTACAGCTGCTGCTTGTTAACGGACCTTTTTCAGTTTTCACTTTTGGCCAGAGTTTGCTTAACTGAGTTTGGTTTTTTAAAACATACAATAAAAAAAGTCCTTAAATAAAATAGTCAGATATTAAAAATCAAGCTTCAAGTGTTTTAAAATCTTCAAGAAATCTCGAGAGACTTCAAATCTCTTATAAAGGTGTCTAAAAGTATGCTGTACAAAATATAAAACCAACTTTCGGTATTTAAACATCGAAAATTCGGATTTAAAATATTATGCACCATACTTTTAGTCACCTTTATAAATTATTTCCAAACTCTAGATACCCCAAGTGCTCATTTTAAATTCAAAGGCTAGCCAAAAGTGAAAACTAAAACAGGACCAGTAGTTTTTCCTTAGATTTTTCGCCTCCATTTCATCCTGTCAGTTGTGACGTCGTCGACGCTGAGCGCTTTCATCATTTTCAGCCGCCAGATGCAGCCAATGCAACTGTTTCCTGAGTTTTGCCCGCAATTTGCGATACTTAATGCCTCCTATGCCACCGTTGCCTCCTCCTCCGCCTCCACCTCCACCGTACAGCTGCTATCACGTGCCCGTGGACAGGTCGTCTTTGAGCCATTGCGGTATTGGCCGCGAGCCCAGCTTTTTGAGCAGCTTCACCAGCGCCGTATTGTGATTCAGATAGTAGCTGAAAGCGAAAAAAATAAAGAAAACAGAGAAACGTTCCATCAGAAATGCAGTCAAATTAGAATTTCAAATTGCACTGTTCCTCGCCTCAAAGACAGAACAAATATGCAGATCGACAGGGACTTATCTCGGTAGCCCCGCTTTGTTAGCAAAGTTTTTGAATATTTTATTTTAGTTTCCTATCTCTCGATTGCTTTTATGAACAAGCTGGATTGTCTCGGAGTTTAAAAACATATTTATCTATCGGGGATTTAGATACCCTGGCAGGTATTATTTTCAAATAACACAGGAAAATCAAAGTTTTAAAGTCGCTCAACTTATTTAAGTACTTCTAAAATAACTACAGTCATTTTAAGCTTGCAATTTTATAATAAATATGATGAAAGTAGCATAAAACCCCCTGAAATAGTTAGTAAAACTAATTTTTCAATTTTATTCATAAAACATTTGAATAAAAAGGCTTCTAACATTGTTTTAAAGCAAAAAAAAAAAACTCAAGCCTAGAAATTCCTTAACAAAAAGTGACTTCTGATACCAGCAGAAAATTCCTTTAATATTCATTCCTATTGTCTTAAAAGAACTCATTCCTTCCAACTCTCATTCTACAAACCCGTTTTAACCCAAATCCTCTGACATATCTCTCTGTAATCGCCACCATCATCATGAAATCTCGCACGGAAACAAATTTCCCCTGCTTACAAGCACTTTTATTTGGCCAACTCCCCTGATATATTTCCCATTTACTCCAGTTGAATGCCTCACAAAGTAGACCATCTGTCCATCTCCATTTCCGTTTTATTTTTTCCGTGTGGTTGTTGGCCCAGAAAACTCCTCGCCAGCAAATCGTTTCCCCTTGTCAACTGACAACAGCTGGCATACCAACGAAATCGCACTACAGCAAAGTGCACTTTTAGCGGCCGCAAAGTGGCACATAGCCCCATCACATCACAGAAAAGGATCAGAAAAAAAAAGTAGAGGAAAGGCGAGGAGTTTTGTCCCCAAACTCCTGCCCACATATGTTCATTAATCCTTCACTCAAAGCAGCTGCTCCCTCTGTCTGTCCGTCCCAAATCACTCACACCTTCCACACGACTGATGGCTCGAACTTTTCACAATTTTCCCACCTTTTCTGGGTTTGGATTTTCTGCTTTTTTTTGGGGGAAAGCGGTCTGAATTTCGATTTTACTCACCGCTGCAACAGCTTGGCACTGCGCTCATCCATCGTCGGATACTGACGACCCTTGGACTTTCCGAGGCATTTATTGCGCTTCTCGCTGACGGCCTGGCAGTAGAAGCCCTTCTTCACGTCGTAGCGCAGGTGATTTGAATAATCGAGCAGCGGCTGGATTTTCAGGAAGCGCTGCAGCTCGTTCATCACATCGATGGGATTCAGGCGCAACTGTTCGCCGTCGATGATGTGCAGCTGCTGGGCGGGATAGTAGGCCAGCCAGTGCTCCAAGTGTTGGGCGTATTTCCCAGGGTTAAGGCAGCGATTTCGCAAGTCCTTCAGTGCCCGAGGTGCCGAGTCACTAGCCGTTATGACCTGTTCAAGTGTTGCAAGAGAGGGAAAGGTGTTTAATCAGTGTTATTTCAAAACTTGAGAGCCGAATTCGCCCATGTGCACCCAAAGAAAAAGGGTTATTATCTTAATTTAGGATGTTTATATAAAATATCAATATCTCTAGAGTATTGATTTACTGATTTTATGGTTTACTGAACAACATTTAAAATATAATAGAGTACAAATCGAATAAGTGAATTATAATTATTACTTTAAAAAATTTTTGCTTAAAACATTTAATACCAAGGTATACCTTTATAAATCTTTACTGATTTAATGAAAGTAGCTAAGCAAATGTTTTCAATACAAAAATATTTGTTTGTTTTTAATATTTACATATAAAGTCTAGTCTTGTCCTTCAAAATGTTCCTTAAATATGAATAAAAAAGATTTAACTATAATAGTTCGGCTATTAAAATTTTTATTCAGGGGCTTCTAAATAATTTTCTTAAGAGCGTATATATTAAAAATTAAACTAATAAACTGATTTCTTGGGAAAACATTTTTTATCGTTATTCCCTCTTGAATTCCTTAGCTTATAAAAATTTTATCCAAAGTGTAAAAGCAGGGCGAAGCCCTTCGAGGAGTGGGCAACGAGTTTTGAGTGCCTTGGTCCGGACCTGGACACATGTCAGAGCAAGCTGGTGGAGTGATCTGAGGCATTCGTACATGTGTTAGTTGTGGGACAGAACCGGGTGCAAATATAAATTTTCCGGCATGGAATTCAAATGAAATGTGCCAAAGAATCAACGGAAGAAGTTGCATTGCCACAATGCAGCAGCATGTCCCACAAGTTGTTCGAATTAAAAAAGGATTTTCTTTTCTATTTTGTTTTATCGGTTTTCTTTTGAGGTGAACCCAAATGAATTTTCCTGTTTGCTTAAATGTTTCTCTTCATTGCCCCCCAGAGAGAGTGCGAGAAAAGAAATTGCAATTTGGGGAATTTGTATTCGCTTGAGTTTATATCGAATGGCTATCAATCAAGAGGGAAGCGTTCGTTATTGATAGTAAGCGATGAGGAGAGTTAATTATACTTTCTGTACGAGTTGAAAATTGGGAAACTAAAGCCAAGAAAAATAAATTCTTTATACGAAGATCTCATTGAAAAAACAAGCATATCCTAAATAGGGAATACATTCAATATTCCCCTGTATAACTGCGTCTTATATTTTAATTGTTTCTCATAAAATCTTATACTAACTTTTTAAAAAATGTTAAAAAATAAATAAAAGGTGACCTACCTGATAGAAACTATAGTTATTGGCTATCACATCGCCGTGGGACCTTTGATGCTGATACCAGGAGTAGGCCCTCTTCGCCGGTGATATCAGAATGGTCACAATCTTGGCATGTGGAAGCAACGAATGCGTTCTCTTTGGCACAGCCTCGCCATCAAAGTACGTAGCACTCTTCTCGAACATAAAGCGTGGTGATCCCAGCTGCGTGGGCATCGGGGAGCTCGTATTTGGCAGCGTTTCCGAGGGGAAAAAGTCCATGTACCAATCCAGTCCCCGATAATAGTTATTCCCATTGAAGAACTGCACCTCCTCAAAGGTTTCCGGACTGGCGATATTACTCGCAATACTGCCGTGCATGGATAGGAATGTGTACAGGGCAGTGGTGCCCGTTTTCTGTGGTCCAATCACCAGAAACTTGGGCAGCGATTCGCAATTCTTGGTCTTCGACCAGATCTTTTTGTGCCGCACATCGTCGCAGGGATTGCCCCACACGGGATCCACCTCCTCGGGATGCAGCCGGAAGTACATCTCGGCCAGTTGAACGGGTGGGGCTGAGGCCAACTTGAGATTGGTCCAGCATTGCAGGAACTTGATCACCGATTGGAATGTGTACAGAGCCAGACGATCGGATCCATAGTTGGACATGTGCGTCATGAAGATGTTGATGGGGTTGTACACGATGGTCTGGAAGAGCTCTCCACCCTGTATCGACTCATCCAGTTTGTCCCTGCCGCCTGGATAGCGATCAATGTACATGGTGTGGGTGAATAGGCCACATGTTTGTCTGGGCAACACCATTATATTCCTGTGGATAAAACCTCGCCTCAAACGAGCGGGTCGCAAGTGGGGATACTCTTCCGTGGAGGTCACCTTCACATTCCACACTTTCTTCCAGGCTAAATATAGCAGTTCATGGGCGGGATATACACCCGAGTGATGTGGCGATATGGAGTAACCCGAATCCGTGGGTATATTGTGATCCACGGCGAAGGCGTAGTTTAAGTGCATTTCTGCCATCAGGAGGGTGAGGTTATCGTACAAATGGGGCTGCTGGTGCTTCCACATGTGCGAGAACCAGTTGAACTCTTGGACATTCTGCAGGAGGAAATCGTCACCCAGATTCTCCTCCCTCGTCCCATGATGATAGTACTTTCCCGAGAATCCCAGATTAAACCGGAAACCGGGAACCATGGCTGCTATATTTTTCTGTGTGGCTATTAGTGCTCTAACATCATCTGGTCGCAGCCTTGTGCCCTTTTCGCCCACGAATATATCATCGATATCCACGAGGATCATGCGCTCCAGATTCAGGCTAAGTTGACCATGACTTAGATAACTAAGGGCATCCAGAAAAACCAATCTGTGCAGCCAGAAGCGCAGGCTGCTGCCGAAGAGAACCCTCTGAATGCCATCCAACTGTCCTCGATCCTGGAGAACTGTTGTCAACGGCAGTTGCACCTGACCCACACTATCCGCTGGATATTCCTGGGTGTTTCGTTGGGCCCACTCCACGGGCTCGTAGGTACTGTGGTTATGCTGGAAAACCGCCCAGTCATCTCCTGGCAAAGCTCCCCAGGCAGTTTCCCCCGCTCGCGTCAATCGTAGCACCGACGACGAGGGATTCAAGCTGGCATCCCTTAGCCTCAGATTCGTGTTCACAAAGAGCGGAAAGTCCCGGAGTTGTGCACCCACAAGAGTCTCCTCACTGGGACTCACAAATCCCACAATGCCCACCGAGTACTCCCGGCAATATTTGTCCAGCAGCTCCCGATTCCACTTGTCCATGTTGAGGTACTTGTCCAGGTTCTCGAACACAATCACTCCGTAGCGACCTTTGTCCAGATTGGTGAGAACTGGTAGACTTTTGCCCGCCACCTCGATTTTGTATCTGCAAGAGGAAAAATTTAAAAAAAAAAAAGGTAAGGTAAGTACAAATTTAGCAAACATTTTTTAGACATTTATTTTAAAAATATAAATTAGTCTTAAATATATGTAAAAACATTTTTTTACAATATAATTTGGTCTTAAAGATATTTATATATATATATAAATTTTTGTAGGAAACTAGGAAAAAAAGGCTATATCACAGAATGTAAAATAAGCTATGCGCCATAACTGTCAAGCTGGAAACAACATGCCACGCAAAGATGCACCAAGGAAGGAGCCGGCGGAGACGACACTAAAAGAAAGCGAGTGCTTGTCAAATGTGACATTCATGGGGGGTGGGTGTGGTGGGCAAATGAGACAGGGGAAATCCTTCCCGGATTGGAGATGTGCAGCGAGAGCTGCATTTGACAGCCAGATGTCAAAAGCGGTTGGCTATGACAAGCCACATAGCATGGATCGCATTACACTTGCACTTGCAATTCCAAACGTGAGTTGCATCCGATAAACTTGTATTTGTTTTAGTTAGAAAAAATTGCATAAATCTGAGAGCTAAATTTCCATTTATTTACCTTTGTCATTCTTAATTCATTTCCATTTACATAGCCAGCACTTACAATAAAGCACAGCCAATGGCATAATTACATTGAACACGGTTGCATAAATATTTCAACGTTCTTATGAATATGAATAAAATCAATTTCAATATTATTATTTTTGTTGGGTAAACCTGCTAAACGCCGCCGTCTATATGTATGGATATATGTAGAGATATATATAACCCTTCGTCTGGGCGTAAATATTTTGCATAAATATTAAAATATTTTCACTGATATGGAATTTCCAATTGATTGAATTTCATGTCTGTCTCTGTGCATTTCTCTCTTTTGGGGGCAGCGAAGGAGGCGGAGAATGCATATGCATGTGGACCAAATGTCGGTTTTGGTTTTGCGTATATCCTGCATACACTGCATCCAACCAGCATCCTGGATCCCGCACACCACACATCCTGTGTCGTGCCCCGGCCATTTAGTGGATTTTAAAGCTAAACAAACCGAGTCCCCGTGTGTTACCGAGGTCAAAAACCAAAAAACCAACCGTCGATCCTTCGGAAAATGTTGTCCACTTTATTCAATATGCCACGAGGTGTTTCCACCATTTAAGGGGGCCATTCCACGAACGGAACGTAACGTTAAAAAAAACCCAATGGAGCAGCCATTGTAAACATTTTTATTTCTTTATTTTTTAACCCACAACATTCGCCGAAGCATATTAAAAATATTTGCAACCGCTCGGCTGCAGATATATATAAAAGTCATAAAGCAAAACAGTTTATATATATGTGTCTGAATGTGGTGCTCCTCCACTGGGCCGAAACTGCTCCCTGTATATTGTACATATTCATTTTTTTTTTTTTTTTTTGTGGGTTGGAGGTTTGCCCCCGTGGGCGTGGCATATTATTGATAGTTTTGTGCGATGGGCCTGACAAAAAACGAAATGACTTTTGGCCTGCACCCTCTGGAGTTATGGGAGTTGGAAAATAAAACCAGGTGGGGCAAGAAGGAGCTGCTACTGGAGCTGGGTGGTTGGGTGGTTAAAACGCTGACACACACTGCATGCATTGCATATTTTATGGCGCGTCAACACGAGACCATGTGTCACACGGCATGGGGTCTACGTCTCCTCTCCTCTTTTGGAGTGAAGTGAACTGAAGGGCGGGATTCAGCTGCTGCAGCAAGCCCATCAAAGTGGTCATTTATGTTACGCCCGGATATTGAAAAATCGCACGCCCATCACCGACAGCTCGTGGATGAAATGCGGAAAAAAGAATGGTAATATAAGGCGGTAAATTAAGCCAGAGGATTGGGGTCGAAGGGGTGATGCCCTGGGGAGAGGCATAAATATAAAACAATTTGGAGCATTAATTAAACACCTAAAAAACTCTATAAAGAATTTAAAAACGACTTCGTACAATTCATAGAAATATCAACTTAAGTTTACATTTTTCCTCAAAGCCCAAGAAAAGTAAACATATTCAAAAACCAAAATGTTTAAATCTTAAAAAGTTAAAAAATCACATTTTAACTTGAATGCTTAGTTGTATAAATGTTAAATACAACAAGCCGTCTTAAAAGAAGGACTTAAAAGTGTTTGACAATTGAAAAACTAATCTTATAATTAATACAACATTTAATTTAAAACAATTCCCATTATAAAGAAAATATTTACCTTATGGTGACATTAAAAAAATAAATATGTATGTATTTAAAAAAAATAAAAAAATTTAAATATAAAGAGTGAACTGTTTAAAAGATCATGTCCTCATATTTTTCTGTGTAGTTTTAGCTTTAACAAAAACTTACACATTTAGTTATTGACCAGATTGGTAACCAAATCCCTGATGTGCTCCGAAAATTCTTTTCATTTCAACCATACCAAAAACTTTTAGGCATTTCCAAACATTTTGCCACTACCATGGATTACAGGCGTAGCCCACCGAGTGAGTGGCCCAAAGGACCCACATCAAATGACACAAACGAGCCGCCCAGGCACGAAAAGAATTTTCATTGCATACTTTTCAGGTGTTTTTCTGAAGGGTGTGGAAATGTCCTGGAGATTTAATGCTGGGTTATTCAAGTGCTGCGAGAGCATTAATTAAAGCGTTTTATCTGCACAAAATGTTTGTTTAATTAACTATATAATGACACTTTCCCTTGGCCACGTGTGTGTGCGTCTGTTGATATTTGAAATTTAATTGCCAGAGGGAAAGAGAGGAGTTCATTTACAGGCCCGCAGCGGATTTGTTTTAAAAACCCATTACCGGGTATTACTTGCAAGTAAATAAATGTTGTTTTTTCCTTTTTTTTTTTATTCACAGGGATACGACGTATGTGTGAATGTTGGGTGGGTGTTAAAGGTCTTGCGCTCATTTGTTTGCATTTGTACGGGGTGTTAAATTATCCCCGGGATAAACGTAAAAGTGCAAATGCCGGCGTGTGCGAGTGTTTTGGCCCTGTTCTTCTTCTTGTCTACGTTTCCGGTTCCAAGGATCTAGGTGCACACGCTGTTCCCTGTTTGTTTGTTTGTCTGTTTGTAAGTTTGTAACTCTTTACGGTTGTTTGTTGGCCTTCCTCGCGCTTGTCGCTTATGCAACGCATTAAATGAGCTTAGTTTTAGTTGACTTCCCACTGCCACTTTGGCTTACAGGGGTCTTGTGTCGACTCCGCTCGAGCAGCTGCCACATTCCGCTAAAACCAACCATCCCATCCCCCTCCTCCGTTCCTCCGTGTTGTAATTTCATTAGAGAGCTCTGGGGGCTGCCGACTTCATCTTCATCTTCATCTCCATCTCCACCGCGGCGCATCTCACTTGGCCTTGTTGATATTTGCGCCAGGAAATGAAGCTGTAGGGCGAATCGCAAATAGAGATTCCGGCACTGGGTACAAAAACGTTGGAAAAACATGACTGCATCTTCAAAATTAAAATGGAAACTTTTTTTAAATTCGGCAAAGTAGCCAAATTCTTTTAAAAGGAGAGCTGATGTTTTTGTTTTTAACATTGGCTTTTTAATAAAAAAATAGTAATTTTAATGATATTGATTTATTTAAACATGTAACTTTTTTTGAGTCCCACTAACTCTTTCTTTTAGCAATTAAAGCGTTTCATATTTTCTTACTTTACGAACCAAAAAATTTTCTCACTTCAAAAGTGTTGCTAATTAATTTAAAAAGAGCATTTTAATAAATCCAAGTAAACATCATGTACACAAAATAATCTAAAAGTTGTCTTTTAAATTAGTTTAAACTTGCTTAAAAAAAGAAGAAACTATAATGTTCTTTGGATAAACAAAACATATAAAACCTAAAAAAAAACCTTTCCATTTTTCTCAATCTAAGTACATAAAAAAGCATATAAGCTAGAGATCAACATCGATAATATCCTGCTTTAATAGAACATTTGTATGGCCAAGACCAGCTACCATTTAAAGCCATGTGCTAACTGGTTTTTGTGGCCAGGCAGCCAGGTGATTTGATTCCTGCCATAAGAGCCCTTCGGGCACATGCTCGACCGACCGACAGATGGCCCCAAAAAGTGGGCAATGGCAAAAGTTGCACTGCGAAGGGAAAGTTTCAGCTTATTAGCTGTGAGTAATGATGCAATTAGCAGGGCAGAGGCCATCGACTGCCTGATTACTGGATGTGCTCTGTGCTGTGGAGACACGTGTGCCAATTAGTTGCAAGGTGAGTGGGAGGCGATTGATTTCTATCAGTCGGATACGGAAATGAGAAATTTGTTAACCTGCTAAAGATATTTTAAATCGAAAGCCCCAGAAACCTTTCTGTGTATTTTCTCTATCTTGTAAAATTATATTTGGTGCCTTCTGCTCTAAATAAAACGACTTAAGAAATAAGAGTTTACTAAACATTAAATAAAATTCATTTGCAATAATGCGTTAAAATATTTTTAGTTTTCGCATATACATATATCAATTTAATTGGCAAGGACATGTAAATAAAACTTAACTTAATTATGCATACTTTTTGTGGCTCAATTACTCCGCCCATTAAATATTCATAGGACTTTTGTTTAATTTTGGAATGTGCTATAACAGGGTTAAAGTTCCTCGCACACACACACACATGCTACTCGTATTTCCAATTTAATTTCTCGCATATGAAGACATTTTCCCCGTGGCCTATAATTTTCCAGCGTAATTAACCCCACCCACAAGTCACTTGAAATGGGAAGTATTTACCCCTGGCGAAAGGCAAAAGTGCAAAAGCACTTTACTTTGGCCGTTGCTTTAGCAACTCGCTGAGTAATCTATATATCATAAATAAAAACTCTTGAGGAGGCAAGAAGCGGAAGTTACTTCCCAGCTCGGGACACTAAACAATGTGAAAATTATACAACAAATGGCCATTATACTGGCATCGAATGGGAGGAGTTGGAGTTGGTCGTTAGCCCCGCACCGCAATCCATTCTTTCATCCTTTCGACGGGGGCAATAAATGAGTTTAAACTAGAAAATTTATTATACGCGGCGAAACTACTTAAGTCACACACACATACTATACACAAGGAGGAGAATAAAGGAGAGACACGCAAAGGCAATGTCCTTAAAGTCGCGACTTGTGAGTTTTCCCTTAGAGCCACCCTGGATCGCCTGTTTAGGCCAATATAATCACGCAACCCAGACGACGGCTCTGGGAAAAGTCGGAGGGGGTTACCGCCTGCTGCTTGAGTAATTCAATAAAATAACCAATTTGTTGAAAAAAAAAAATAAAAGAAAAAGAGAAAAGAAGGAGAAGAAAGTAGTATGACAACAAGCCCCAGCAAAAAGCCAACTTGTCACACAAAACATGAGCAGGAGGGTTAGGGTTTCAGGGGGGTCAAAGGTTACGGGAACAATCTCTGTGCACAGCAGCCAACAACAACAAAAACAAAAACTGCCGCGTCACGTGCCAAGCGCTAGAGCAAAAATATTTTTATTTTTTCCCCTATTTTCCTGCACAAACACAAGCGAAAAAAATATAAAGACCATACCCATATGGCTACACATATATATATAAACGTGGACTATATTGTATGGCCATTGTCGTGGCCTAAACAGTGGAAAACATTTCTATGAAATCTTAATGGAAACGATTCTTATAAATTGAATTCGGATTTGTGGAATTTTTAATTGCGATTGAAATGGAATTTTTAAATATTGAATGGAACCCTTTGCGGCTGAGCGAATAGCATACATGCCTTTCGTATTTATTAAATTCAGTTCTGTGGGCTTAGGAAAATTCAAAATGGATTTGTGGAATTTCTAATTATAAAAGGAATTGGTAAACTATGTCTTGACTTGTCAATTTATTTGTTGAAGAAAAACGTTTGATTTATTTGAAGCCGCATTTCTAAACTAAACTAAATTTGAACATTTAGCATTTTTTACAGAAATAAATTTTTACAGTAGAAACAAAGAAAAAATGTTTAAAAAAAAACACTTCTATTTATCTTAAATTTAATATTGTAAGCTATTGAAAAAAATATTTTCTATTGTATATTAGTTGTTATTAAAAGGTTGTTTTTAAAAGATTCTTTTCAAAACCCAACAAAAATTTAAAAGCTAAAATAAAAATTAATTTTAAATAAATGCACAAGTACCACCTCAAGTTCAAGTCATTTTTGGTAAACCTTATTATTATTTCTTTTTCTTTATAATAAATAAATAAATATATATATATAAATATATAAATAAATATATAACTCACGTCTTTCAAATAAATACTTTATCATCTGTAAACTCTTATTTTTAAATTGAATTTTCCTCAAATCTAAAACTGAATATTTATGAGAATTTCAATCGCTTGCCAACTTATTCAATTTCACAACCCAAGAGACAGGCTGCTCTTGGTGGCTGGTTAAACTCCATTGACTTGTGAAAAATTGAAAATAAAAATTTTCCGCGACATTATTAAAGTAAACATTGGCGAAAAGGGTGTGATTATGACGAGCCAAGCACAGGCAGCGGCAGCAGCAGGCAGGAGCCCAAGGATCCCTAGGAGGAGCATCAAACTAGGAGCGCCAGGAAACCCAAAGAAAAAAGAGGAACGGGGATGCTGGGTGATGCTGATGCCATGGCAAGCTTCCAATTGTGGTGGCTGTTTATGGCGCTTGCCATGTGTCTGTGCGAATTGACGTCAGTTGAGGGGGATGAGGAGGAGTCCTGATCCTGGTCCTGGCGTTCGTTATTCGCCTTTTGCCATTTCGCGTTTTAAAAAGTTCGGGCTCCCAGTGGCGCAATCAGCGCCCCGGAATAAGCGAACGGATGAGCGCAGTTTTTGGGGCTGAGCCACCACAAAAGCACGCTACATTATTCACTCACCCACATGCCTCCTCAGTGGAGGAGGATGGGGTGGTGGTGGGTGGTTCGGTGGTTCAAATGATAACAAGGCCGCCGCTGATGACTTCCGTGTGCTGACTTGACTTGACTTGACTTCCCCTCAACCTCCTGAAGTCAAATCAAAAATTGAAAATAAGGTTAAGTAGCTATTACACACATAGCCACACCCCACCCCCCTCTTGCACATTATAAATGGCAATTTAATAAACGATGCCATAGCGAACCATTGAGGCAATGTCTTTTGGGCCGCGTAATTACCTTGGAAAATTTCATTAGAATTTCACGGCGCATTAGAGGCAGAAACTTGCTCCCCGCTTTCACAGGACCTTTTCATTTTTGGTTGGATCCTGGCCAGGCGGCAATCCGGGCGGAAAAACTTTTCCAAAACTTTGCATACTTGCTGGCGCGCGACTTTGGCCAGAAATTTGTATGTACCATTTGTCCGTAACAAAAGCGAAAAACCAGGGGTGAGAGCCCAAAGCCTGGCAATCAATCAATTGGCCAGGCTAATTGGAGCGGCTAAAAGGGCAGCGAAAGTCCATTAGTTAGAAGGGAAATCTCAGATATTTTTACCTACTTAAAATGCAGCGGCGACTCCTGCAAATATTGATTCAATTTAGCGACACTCCCTGTTCTAGCATTACGCATACGTACGTCAAGGCCGACACTTGAAAAGTCAGCGAGTGAATTTTTCATGGCTAATTGAGTGGCAACTTGGGAGCAATGAGCAGCGTCGCTTCGGTTCATAAATAATTGATAATGGGGGAAAAAGCGAGTGTCATGTCCCAGACATATAGAGATGTGGAATGCACCTGTGTCCCATATACCCACGCACACACGTAGCTTCAGTCTCAGAGCCAGATACTCACTGGCTCTGGGACGCATTTCAATAATGGTTGCCATGGTGCCACCAAGAACTTTGATTGCCTGGGCCTCTGCGTGTCAGGGATCGGGGATGTGATGTATAGTACACCTCCAGGCAGTGCAGCAAACTTAAAGTGCATTCCATTCGAGGGCGATCCTTCTGCCACTTCTACGCACAGCAAAAACAATTTAAACTGCAAGCAATTTAAATTATAATTTGTAGCAAAAAAGGAATTTAACATTTTTGAAATAAAAATATTTCTTAAAACTCAAAAAAAAAAAATAAATAAATAAATAAAATAAAATAAATAAAGAATAAATAGATTGTAATTGTTTGATTTTGTCCGTTTTTAGTAACGAAAAATTATCGCAATTTAAATCTATCAAGTCTTGTATAAACAAAAAAAAATGATCAATGAAGTTTTAAAGGATAAAAACATTCACATTTGCCTCTGTGTATTTTTCACTTCACTTTTGGGTTCTCTGTGATATGCATACGCACTCCACTCCAACTCCAACTCCTTGACAAAAGTCATCAGCAATAATGAGATGGTAATGTTAATGAAATTTGTTGCCCTGCTGACGGCACTGGGCGAAGCTGAAGTTTTGGAGTACCCGAAACCCCAAGGAGGCAACCAACCAGCCAGTGACTACACACTAATGAAGTCATTGATAAGCAGAGGGAGTAATGGATTCAAGCACCCAAGTATCTGGGTGGAACCTCCTAGTACCATTCCTCCTGCTCATATGGCCAAGTTGATTAGGTCATGAGAGTCATTCGCTTGCATATTTGGTTACAGCGCGAGAGACAATGGCTGGCATTACTCAACTTGGGCAGGAGTGAAGAGGACTGATTTTCATGGCTGACTGAGTAAGCCATTGCTCTCTGTGTGTTGCTATTCGTACTTGAAATCTCATTAAAGTTGAAGCACTTGTCTGCTGCTGAAGGGATCGTCTTAGGGAAAGCAGGAAGGCAGGAAAGCTGGAGCAGCTAGTAGTTTTCCTTGTGCCAGAACGACAAAATTTAATTATACACAACACAAAAGGCAAAGGGAAGTGGCAGAAGGAGTCCAAACAACATCAACAAAAGCTGCGGCAAATTGAAATTTTTGCCCTTTGACTCTTGGAGGCCTCCGGCTTCTCCACAAAATAAAACCCCCATTCTTCCTTTCCCCCGACTATGTATAACCGCAATTTACCCAATTCACAAACATGTGAGAGTATGTCGTGAATTTCGAAAAGAGTGTGAAGAAAAAAGTTGTATAAAAATGGTATTGAAAAGTTAGCCACACCCCCGGTGGCAAAGTGCAGCTGGTATAATAATTGCGGTTACTCGCAGGAGGCTGCATCCTGCATCCTGCGGTCACTGCGGTTAACCAATTGGGCGGGCAGCTCTCGACAGGCTCTCCACACCGACACCTACAAAACGAGGATGCTCCCACACACACACACACACACACACACAACACTAGGAAGAGGCAGTCGACAGGAGGACATTACAAAGGCATAACCCAAGGAAAGAATAAACCTTTGTGCGCCAGAAGGTAGGCAACGAAAAACGAAGCCCCAAGAAAATGGGAAACTCGGAATACCCTAGGGGAAATGAATATTAAATGGTTGATAATAACAAAAAGGTTCTGAAGGTTAAGTAAGTGAACAAATTAAGCAATGAAAATTATTAATTTATATGGTAGAACGATCCTTTTGAATTTAATAATGTTTTTTATGAGCAAAAAAAGCTATTGAAAATTTAGTTATTTTATGTAGAGTTTAACATGTTTTTATAAAAAATTTCAACACGTGTTTGTGGACTAAATTTTAAAACACATTTAGTCATTTTTTTTAAATAAATAGCTTATATATTTATTTTCATAAACTATACACATTAAAATTAAAAGCAAGTAAAACAATTATTATTTATTTCTTTTCTTAATAAAATATATAATGAGAAAAAAAACAAGAAAATGTAAAACTTGGGAAATATCATTTTTTCTAATGCTTTTCAATTTTTAGATTTTGTTTCAACTGAACAAAAGCATTTTAATATTACAATTATATTTAAAAAAAAATATGTTATCTAAACCTGCCAGCACATTGCTCTAAAACTACAATTCACAATGTTGCAAAAGCCTGCCAGTATTCATTAAAACACAAATAATTATTTTATACCTAGACATAAATTAATGGGGAACATCAACAATTTCAGAGAGCTCTGGAATTATGCAACATCTCCCCCAGACTCTGTGTGTTTATATATGGCTTACAGTCATCCCGCAGGGACTCTACTCCTCCTTGAAGTTCAGCACTTTGTTGGCTGACTGGCAGGCCGGCAGAAAGGAAAAACTGCTGACTTGGCCATGTGGTCATGATGATGACGAAGGTAATGTTAGGGGCAGGCGAGCCGGCGAGCAGGTGAGACATTGGCCAGAGAAACGAGACTTCCGCCTGAGCTGGCCCAGATGGATGTGCTGGATGGATATGGTTGGGTATGCCTTTCATGGGGAAAGGAAGCACGGGATGCTCGGGTTTGGCAGGCCACTCGACCACAAAAGCATAAGTTGCCAATTAAACTGGAATGCTTTGCTGGGTAGCCCGCAGCAGCAGCAGCAGCAGGAGAGGCGGCAAGGAGGAGGAGGAGGACCAGGACCACGACCACTACTTCCCCCAAAGCATCCCCACTAGAGACAGACACAGAGGAGAAGCTGCATAGCTTGGCATTAATTTCATAACCTGCCTTTTTATGGCCAACTACCCAAATTGGGTCAACATTGACAATGGCCGGCGCTGCTGCATGCAGCAAAGGAACAGAGGCGGAACAGTGGGGGAAAGTGGAGCATTCCGGAGTCCAGAGTCCAAAGGACCCCACTTGGCACTCGGCATTCCCCCTCCTGCTTCCTGGTGTTGGTTTCGCTGCCCACTTCCGTTTCCCCCAGTTACTTTGAGTGTAATAATTATCGTCGCATCGCTGCCTTTTGCAATTATGCAAATTTGCCAGAGCTAATTGTCTATGATTCCTCTTTTTGGCCCTGCGAAACTTACTTGATCCGATTGTAGACGAGCAGCTCGGCAATGTCCCTGCCCAGGCCGGAGTATGTGGTCTCCACAAACACGAGGACCTTGGGATCGATCCGCAATCGAGCCTCGGAGCGATGGTCGGGCGCTGGGGATGCATCTCGTATGTGCTTGCCACCTGAGTTTATCATGCGGCAGTTGATGATGGGCGCGGGATGAGTGTCGCGTTGGATGAGTCTGAAAAAAATAGGGAGAATATCATTAGAATATATTTTGACGTAGGAAATTAATTATCAAATATTTTTCATATGTGCAAAAATATTACGTAAATGTTTTAATCACTCCTTTACTATTAAGAGGAATTCACAATAAATAATGTAAGTAATTAAATCATAAACTTATTTATTCTTATTAAGATAGCTTATAATACATTTTATTTTTATTTAATTTAAAATATTAAAAAACCAAGCGATACGTTTTTCAGAAAATGTTTATTCCCAAAACATAACTTTAATCCATGTTTTAACTTTTGATATCTTAACATAAAACCAACTTAAGTCAGCTTGACAAATAAATAAAGTTTTTAATAAATAACAAGTGTTAAACTAATTTAGTTAACATTTTTATAATTCAAAGTTTCTTTCCAATCCACAGTCACCTTTGATCAAATATTTATTCGTGTTTTCCTCTCTGTTTTACAAACCCTTCTAAGCCGCCTTCAAGGACGCTCAACAGTAAGCTAAACTCTTTCCCTTTGAATTTCTACCTTTTGAGTACGCCCCCGAAAAACCCACTCAAAGCTAAAATATTTAAACATTTACCAAAGCAATTAAATGAAATAAAGAAACAGACGTTGACTTTGGGGTGCTGTCAGGGGGAGAAACTCATGCACACAAAAATATGCTGGAAATAACAAAATGGCAAACTGCACAAAGCCCCAAAATGCAACATTTTGTTCAAGGGTAGATAAGTCTTGCCTGGCGGGATAGCTGTTCTTCCGCTCCAGAAATAAAAGACGATGAGGTGCTGGCGGCGTTCATTTATTGTATTTACTTTGTGGAGCGTAGAGGGGCTGGAGGGGATTTTGGGGGAAAAGCTGTGACACAACAACGCGTGTTGCAAGCCAAAATGAACGGCAGCCAAATTGAGATACGCGACAACGCTGCGTATGCGTAATATGCAAACATGGTTGGCGGTTGTCGTTAGCGTTGGCTTGATGTTGCGTTTGCCACTGCCACTGTTGAGGCTGCCACAAGATGAAAGCCAACCGCCAGCTGTCTCCCTATACCGCTCATGTTATCCCACGCACACAGAAAAATTAAGGAACAATGGCAGTGTCATATTTCCATTAAAATTACACCACAAGAAAAATGATTGCTTATTGTAATGCTTTTAAAAATATTACAAAATCTACCATCATTGTTATAATAATTTTTTTAGTGTAGGTACTATAAAATATAATTCTAATAATGTATTTTAAGGTTCTTTGTTTAAAGTTTTTTCAACTCTGTTCAAAATAGTTTTTATTGTGTACGAAAATAGTTTAAAAAATTCTGATAAAGTGATTCTATAAAATTCCAAGCTTTTACAGAGGTTTTGAGTTATTTTAATATTTTTATGTTTTATTTTTTCAAATTTTAATGTGCAAATTAGTTAACCCACTTACGTAATTTTTAGAATTTACTTTTATTATATTTTTTAAATTAACAAATTTAGTGTTTTTTCCCTCAGTGCATCCTTTCATTGGCTCATCCCCAGGCCTGTCTCACATATCTTCATTTGCATGGTGTTCCTGGGTCCTTGTGCTCCTTCGTCCTCTTTAAAAGGCAACAATGCGGCTCATTAACAAACCAACAACGAGCTGAAAACTGAGCTATCTAATGTGAGTTTGTGAGTGTTCGTGTCTCAGCTCAGCTCTCCATTTCGCTGTCTCTGTGTGTGTGTGTGGGTCAGAAGTTTTCTCATAGGAGTGGAAAAGTTTTGGTCCTAAAACTACCTGAGAATCACCTTTGACCTGGGCAACTTTTCTATTTAGATTTTATCATACCTTCGGTGCACAGCACCCGCCGTCCCCTTCTCTATGTTTTTATCCCATTCGTCGAGCAGTCGAGTTGAGCATTTTACCATCAAGCTTATGCAATTTCCACATATCCTTGTAGCTTCCGTCTAACCTTTCGCCTGAGAACTTTGGGCCAGTCCATTGCAAAACAGGAGGAACAAAATAATAATAACAAAAACCGGGGAGCGGCGGAGGCAGTGAAAAGCGCTTAGCCAAAAGCGGCAACATGTGTAAAATCCTTTTGCTGAGCGCCTTTCAAGTGAAATCCCCTAAAATTAACAAAAAACCTATTAGGCCAAGCCTCGGAATCTGAAAAGGGCACACGGGCAACGAGCACAGGACATGCATGCAGGACCCACCTGGCTGCCTTGCAGAATGTAAATACTTTTTGCATTACACAAAAATTGGGGGAAAGGGAAAGGGTCCCAGATCCTTGCAAAAGGCTGGCTGGCAAAACTTTTGCCCTGCCAAAACAAAATATTTAGATAGCAAACGAACACACACACAACAACCCAAACACACACACACACGTCCAAATAAAACAGGCAGGTCCACTAAAAATATCAGAAAGGAAAGTTTTTCTTTTCCTTGTTGTTATTTCTTTTTATTTTTGTACTTCCGCCCAAATGCCCTATAAACATGGGAAAAAGTGTAGGGAATAATGCGAGGGTACACGGTAAATCAAAACATTAGCTATAAATATAAAACGTACAAGTTTTGCTTTAGTTTCCAAGTGCATGTCAAATTTATGCGAAATTTGTGTGAGTTAAAGAAATATTTTTGGTAGAACACCTATAGAGCACGTGGCATCCGAATGGAAAATAAAATGTAATTTAACTCTACTTTGTACGTGTGCTGTGGGCTAAAGTTTGGTAATGCCTCCGATTTTTCAGTTTACTCTTGCATCCAAATGCAATTAGTTCAGGTTTAGTTCATAGTTAGATATGTTGTTTTAATTAGTCCAGTTTTGTTTTGTAAACATACCTTATATTTTTCTAGAATTACTACGAATTCGTTGTTATTTCTGTACAAACGAACTGAAAAAATCAGCATTTTATCCATAATTTTAGCGCAGTGAAATAAATTCCATTTAATTAACTACGAGTAAACTTTTCCCAATAATATTTTCTCTTCTTCCTCAAATTACAACTTTTCCCCTTAACCTTTCACATTTTTGTGTGTTAATCAGCAATAAATTCAAGATGAACTGACAGTAACTAGTCAGAAAACTTTTTCAATAAAGGACTTGATATATTTAGCCTTATAAATAAGTAAATGGCAATGAAATATAAGTCTGAAGAACGCGAATAAGCATTTTGATTGGTAACTTGTCAATTTAAAAATAATAATAGTAAGTTGCCAGTAGCAAAATAAATTCACAAAACAAAAAGCTTTTATAAATATGTAAAATTTCTCGAGAAAGAAAGGGTGTAAGTAAAATAATTTTGGATATTATTGACTGTCATTCCCACTTTGTAATACAAACTCCTGTGTTTTAAAACAGATTCTTAAAAAAGTTGAATAAATGTACGTAAACTTCCAAAACTTGTAAGAAAGTTGCCCTTGGTGTGATTATTATCTTTCGATACCGAGGACTTTTAGTCACTTTCGTTCATCTGTGTGCCACAGTTAAAGTAACAAAGTAACTCTTAACAACTTTTGCAACCTTTACAGGACGTTTTTATAGTTGATCAGCGCGAAGGGTAAAACTTTTGCGATTCCTGATGCCCCAAGAAGAAAATTTCCCAGCCTTCTCTCGTTTTGCATTTCGTGCAACCTGTTCTGTTTCTGCTTTTTGGCCTGAACTCAGAGTTCGCTGATTTATTTGTGCACAGCACAAAATTTCCGTTTCCGCTTGGAAAAAGGAAGGGTTGTAGTTTCTCGTCTTTGGTGCTGCATAAATTAGGCAACAAAAAGTCAGTTTATGCATTTGCGACGTGTTATTTATGCGGGCGTGCAACAAACTTGGCAAGCAAACTCTCGCTGCTCTCCCTCGCTTGTCAACGAAGCTGGGGAAAAGTGGGGGGAAAACTGTAGGAAAAACAGCGCAGAAGGCTTTTGGCCATGAGCGTGGCCAAGGCTTATTAGTCAAGTTGGAAAAGACATGACGCTGCTGGGCGGTTTTATTGAATCCGTGAGCGCATAAATTCCAACATAACGTATACGTAACGTAACCCTCGGGACTTTAAAGATTTTCCCCGTCGTAACAATGGCCCAGAATATGACAACGAGTTACTACTGGGCAAGACCGCCAGCTCTCAGACAATAAATCGTATGTAAAAATTTGTAATAAATTCGCAAAGTAGCAAATGCAGCAGCCGCAAACGGGGCGCATACGTAATGCAGATTTTCACCCAAAAAAAAGCAGCCGCAGCAAATGCATAATAAAATGCGAATCTAGCACAAGGATATATGTGTGTATGCTATATAAAAAAAAGAAGGATATCTGAGGACAGAAATGAACGTAAAAAATATTTAGTTTCCCCCCGAAAAAGAAAATGAATAAAGCTAACAAAAAAAAAAGGAAAAGTGCTGGGCAAATGCAAAAAGCAAACAAACTTGGAAAGGGGAAGAGAAGACAAAGCGGCCACTCAAACAAAAATGGGGAAAAGCAAAGAGAAGCGAGCCGGCGAAATGAGCTGGCTAAGTAAACTAAGCACAGCTTTTGGCCAAAAAATATCGCTGGCGATTTGCGGTCGAAGCCTGTCAATGTCAGAATAAAGTAAATTAAACTGGAGTGCAGGGAAAACGTTTACTTTGGGGTAAGACTGCAAGGGTAAATTCAACATTATTGCACTGTCATTGTGGCTCAAGCACCCACAGGATATGCTGCTGTAAATTATTTATTGTTTCCATTTACCTATAAATTGTTAGCCAATTTAAATTTTAAAGCTTCTTTGACACTTTAATTTTAACATGGAAGATAGCAAATAGAATAAGCTAAGTAGATATATGTTTTTAAAAACATCCTGCACAAAAGTATGTGATTTTAATTCTACTAAAGTTTTTTATACACAATTTATTTACAAAAACACACTTTAATTTTACAAATCATTTTATTTCCGAGTCTTAAATTTCTTCAAAAAGCAAACCAACTGTAAAATGACCAGAAGATTCCGTCAGGCAATAAGTTTGACTTTGGGATAAAGCCATAATGGCAAATTGAATAATATTGTACAGGCATTGTTCGTAAAGCATTTTCCCTTTTATGTTCTGCTCACATATTTTTGAACTCGAACATTAAGAATTTCTCCGGCAGGCGGCCACTTAAGGACAATGAGAATGAAAATCTGAATGGAAATGGGAATGAGAATGGGAACCAATGGAAAACACTTGAAATGAAAGCCTCGACATCGACGACTCAACGATTGTGGTTGGGTGGGTGGTCGGTGGTCGCCGGGGAAATGCGAAAAAAAGTTAATTAAATAAATCAAGCAAGGCAAGTTCAATTGAATTGCAGTCCGGGAAATGAGTGGGAAAATGTCAGGGCAAGGCAAGAGCACAGGATGCGAAAAGGACTTCCCGTTGGGAGACTCTGGACACTCGGCCAAATGAACTGTGAACCGGGGGGGGAAAAAGTCGGCGGGAAAAATGGCGCGACGGCGCGGGATATGCAAAAGGCGTCTCCCTCAGCGTCTGTCCATTTTGTTTGTTTGTTTGTAATTGCATTTAAAGCAAATAAATGTAATTATTTATTGCATTTCGCAGCAGTCGACGCGGCAGACAACGACGGCCAGTTCTGGGTGTCCTGGCATGTCCTTCAATGGGCGAATCATCGTTGCGTTTCTTTTGCCGCATGGATTTGTGCAAATACGCATATGTAATCGTATTTTAACAACGTGCACCGTGTATGTGGATCCTCACAGACCCCCGGCGGTCATTTGTCCTTTATAATCGCATTTTCAATTAAAATATTTAGTCAATTAATGCACGCAAATGCGAATCACATCACGTATACGTCATGTACAACGCAAACAAAAACACGCGCTGTTTACGCTCAAATTACTCGAACGTCAGTAGTAATTTATGTGTTGATTATCGAGGGGCATTTGGCGTTTTCAGTGAATTTATTCCACTTTTAGTTTTCAACTAGTGGCAGCTAGTCCTGCGGACTAAAAAAAATAAAACACATCTAACATCAAATTGCATTTATCGCACTTAACACGCAAAGCAAATAATGTTCCTAACTAAACGCATACGTTGGTGGTGGTGGTGTGTATATATGTGGATCAGAGTGTGTTTATGTGTGTATATACGTGTTTATTTGGTGACAGGCGTTGTGATTGCACGTGACAGGCGACCAGATAGTCGGCAGCAAATTCGCTGAATAATGGCAACATTTGTGCATTTGTCAGGGAAATTAGCGACTTAAATCACACGAAATTTAACATTTAAATTGATAACAAAGTGTACTTAATTAAGGAACTGTTGTCCCAACATGAATAATACATTTCTCTTAAATGATAAACCGAAAAATAAAAATCTTAAAAAACTGTTATGATATAATAGTGAAAGTAAATTCACAATATTTTAAGAGCACAAAAATAAACAAACACTTTAGAAAGAGAAACGAAAAGGAGTCGTTAAATTAAAAAAATTGTCACATAATTTAAAAAAAAAATTAGCTCATTTTTTAATAAAAATAAAAATAAAACTTCAATAGTTCAATCTCATTTTATACTAGTTTTTGTCTGTAAGTTGTCGTTGAACTCTTTAAGATTTCACAAAATTACATAATTTAACAAAAAAACCAACTTGTCAAGAAGTATCTTGTTAACGCCAGAAACATTTACAACATTCAGTACTAAATAGTGTTGTTAAACCAATTTATTTGATGAAAATCAATTTGCAACTGTCACTTCATTTAAATGCGGAATTAAAAATTACATGTTTTTAAAAATGCATGTAAATTGGTTCATTTTTGCTGTGAATTTTGTCAGGTTTTTGCATTACAAATCAATTATTGCTGGGATGTCGGGATGGTGAGTGTTGCATCCCACTTGCACTTTCCCCCTCTTTGTCAGTCACTCAGTTTCATGCAAATCACGTACGTTTGCATTTTGTCAAAATGCGTTTTGCACCTATACAACAACAACAACAAATGCATTTATGCATATGTTTGAGTGTGTGTGTGTGTGTGTGTGTGTGTGTGTGTAGGTGATCCTACTAGTGGGTTTGTGTGGGTGTGCAAGTGCAAATAATGACAGACAGCATAAACAAACACGCCATCAGAGCCTCTGACTGGCGTCTATGGCCACAGGGGCAACCTCACAAGCAGGGGAGCGGAGAGGGGGGAGTTAAAGCCAGGATGCAGGACACGCCCACAAACGCCCCTACACACCAGTACACACATACACACACACTCAGGACTTGCCTTAAAACTTGGCACGTCACTTGTTTCCGCATTTTGCACGTAACGGACGGATGGCCACAAGAAGTACAGCCGTGCACTTGGAAAAAAAAACCATTAACATTTTATAATAACAAATATTTTAAACAGAGCTTATAAAAAGCTTATAAAAAAACTGTTATAATTTTATGAAGGGGAAATTAAATAAACTTTTTTTGACTTATATTTTTAACACATTAAGAGTGTTTTAAAAATGTTAATAAACTTTTAATTCAAAAAAATTAAATTTAAAAGAATGATTATGAAAATAATTATTTTTAAATGGATTTTTAGTTTGTATAATTTTATAAGTTGTTTAAAAAAGAATTTTAAGTACATGGAATAATTGTTAGTAGTAATTTTAAGGTCAAATCAAGAATACAAATTGTCTTGTTGTTTTAAATAATATTTTATTTTAAATTTTTATTTTTAATAGCTTTTCATACTTTTTAGAATACATTTCAATTCGAAACAAAATATTCATAACGGTTGTTAATTTGTCTTTTTTAAGCTTATGTAATTTTCTTGATTAAAACAAATAACTGATTAGTAAGAGTTTACGCATAGTTTTCTCCAAGTTTACCCACTCATCAACTCACATACACACACTCTTGAGCCATACGCATGCAACAATCATGGAGTCAGGCCATCTGAATTCATTAAAATTTAGCATACGCACACATGTCGTATACAATTACTCGGACTCGCCCAATTCAATATGCGGCAGGTCCTTTTTGGTCCTGATTGATGGTAGGTAGGTAACCCACTTGGTCAACTAATGAACTTTGCCACAGTCTCGGACCGTAAATTAAATTTCAAGTGCCCGACCAGGGGTAAATATTTAATAATCAACCTGCAATCTGGAAAATGTAAATAGCTTCATTTTCCCTGGCCAAGATAAGAACAGGACGCAACTTGTTGTTGCGAAAGTAAGAAAGGAATAAAAAACAAGGACTCTTCCACACAACCAAACTCCTCCAGCAACGCTTGATGAAAGTAATCAAAAAACTTGGCTGGTTGTTTGTGCAACTGCGACTGCAGGAAATGGAATGGAGCTTCTCGGGTAAAACTGTTTGTAAACCATAATTGCGCGCAAAAGTAGCTAACAGCTAACAGTCAGGTGAACCAAATAACTGCTTTCTCGCAGCCCAGCTAAAAATTTCATGGGAAAAATTTAATATACACCACCCAACCAACATTCTAAAAAACAAAAAAAAAGGAAAATGCTCCACACAATAATCACCAAAAAGAACACTGCAAACTAGTGCGAACAGGCAGCCAGCTTTTGCTTCACAATTATGAGCAATATTTTTCCAGCATTTCCGCCCACTTTTCCTCCCCCCTTCGAGGACCACTTCGGAGTTCACCCTATGCGAAAAGCTGGCGCCAAATGAGTTTTATTCTCGAGTATGTCATGGAGTAGACGGGGAGCCGAAAAAGGAAGAAATCCCAGGTGCTTTTCTTTGAGAGCATGAGAAGCCAACCAAAAAGGTGTTGAGCTGAACTCAAGCAAAAGTGGAACTTGTCGATAGCAATGGAACCCTTTAGTTTTTTTTTTTTGTGTTGCTAACGCAAAAAGCCATAGAAAAATCGCTTGATATTTTACGAAAGGCAGGTGAGTGAGCAGGTGAAACCTTTGGGGTACTAAAATTTGAATTGCTTCTGTTCGCAGGACTTAAAACTTTGAGTAGCGCATAGAAGGTATTAAAATTTTAGTGCTAGTTTTCGCGTGAGCTCACCGACATTCCAATTGAAAAATACTTTTAAATCTCTGCCACACAACATGACTTTCCGCTTAATAGGAAAAAATAAGGGGTTTTCCCCACATAAATATTTTCCAATTTACACATCCCTTATTCATCCTTTTTTTTTTGGCCAGCCAGCCACCAGCCACACACCTGTTTTAATTTAATTTGCAGCATATTGAAAACAATTCGCCTCCCCTGGCTGCCTGGCTACCTCGTAAACCAATGAACACAAAAAATCCAATCAAACACGGCACACAACAAAACGCTTTCCCCACACATTCATGGCCAACAAAAAGTGAACAAAACTGAACAGAGCTGACATGAAGTGCATTTCCGCCATCGACGCCACTTGAGCACAATAAAAATTCGCTGAAATGGCCCGAAAAAAAATATAGGGGTAAAGGGCAGACTTGCAGACTAGTTTTGACCTGAAACAAAAGCATATGATGCCTGCTTTTTCTTGTTTTGAAAACTGAACTTTGAACCAATTTTCGATTGAAACCGAATAAATCAGAAAACTTAAGCAACTAAAATATGAACTTTTTACTTTCTATGTTTATAGAAATATTTAATATTTCAAGAAAATTTAGGAGATATGATTTCAGGCTACTTTTTCATAAATATAACGCTTGTTTAAAGGGACAGAACATGTAAGATATTTGAATAATATTAGTTAAACTTTGATTAACATCTTCATTCCATCAACTGAATCAAAAAGGGACAAAGAGAAGAGCTTCTTTCATCACCCAAACCTCATCAACCATCATTTTTAATCTCTTTGTATCCCGGGATACAAAAGGGGGAACAGAGGAGGTCACTCAATTCTATGATTCAATTTATTTCCTCCGGTGGTAGGTGGTAGGATAGTAGGTGGTACTCACCCATTGAACACGCCCGTATCGACATAATGTGTGTAGTAGAAAATGCTAACCACCGTAATGGCCAACAGTGCGAGGACACAGCGTCGAACGTTGATGCCAAAGCAGCGACGTGCAATTAAATTACAACAATGGCACATCCATCCACTGCCCTCGGAATTGGAATTGGAACTGCAGTTGGAGTTGGAGTTGGAGCCACCTAGCAGGTGGATGGTGCTGATGCCAATTGACGTTGATGATGAGGTAGTAGGACTGCCGTTGATACTCCCGTTTCCATTCCCATTTCCACTTCCATTTGATTTCCCCTTGTACGTGACAATGCCGGCGGCATTGGCGACATCGTCCTCCAAAGGCAGCAGCATTGTGCGATCTGTGATGGCATGACCGTTGCCGAAATGCTTATTGAAATTCGCATCTGCATCCGCATCCGCATCTCGGCAGGAGTCCGCATCCGCATCCGTTTGGGTTCCGGTCACGGATGTTCCAAATTGCATCTGCGGCTGCCTAATGAGTTTTTCATATTTGCGATTTGCATTGTTATTATGTTGTAAGCTGCCCGATATTGTCATATTGTCGCCGCTCTCTCTTTCGTTCAGATCGGTGGTTCTATATATTTATTTATATATATATAATTGGCGATATGTCGTGTGATTCTTTATTGACTAAACAGAGCGAAAAAGTTCCAAACACTCGCGTTTCACTATGGCACTTCGATTGCGTCGTTTCATGAATGTTTGCTTTTCAATGTATTTTATTAATATGTATATATTTTTCAGTTCGCTATGTTTACTTTTCATTTCGCCACTTGATATGTTTCCAAATTTTCAAATATTCATTTTGTTTGGCCATTGTGGGGCACTGATTTTGCTGTTCCGGGCAGGGTAACGGCCATTATCAGTCATATAAAGACGGGAGAGACCCACTTCCAGACTGTCCACTCACAATCAGACATTGACTGCTGTTCCACTGGGTCGTCTTCCTCCTATCTGCAAGGCAAACAAAATAGAAAACGTTATAAATAAATAGTTGTCATCGTTTGTGTTTGCTTGCAATGCAAGAAAACTGTGAGGTATTTATTTATTATTGAAAGAGGTATTCTTGAATGAACAGTAAGGAATGGCGTTATCAAGAGACAAAATCCTGTTTGTTTAATCTAATGAGGTCAAGAAGTTGTTAACTTTTCAAAGATTATAATTTTATAACAAGGTAAACCAAAATTAATTACTAAGCTACAATTTGAACAAATAAAAAACGAGCATATTAAAGATCTAAAGTAAAATGATTGAAATAAAAATTAATAACAAAGCTATGATCATGATAATTTAGTCCTCATTTTATTAAGTACTTTGTTTAAATAAATCTCTTATTCCTATCAGGAATATATTTAGCCGCAATTAAATATTTACTAAACAAATAAAAATTATGGTCACAAATTTGTAATTATCACAAACATGAATGAATTTAATGTGTTTATATTTGTTTATATATTGCGTAAATATTTGTTTTATTCAAATAAAACCGATTAAAATTGCATTATCAAATTCACACCATTCACACATATTATTGAACAGCAAAACACCCAATAGATTTTGTGTGATAACATCAAACAAAAATTGGAATAGTTAATGATTAGACATAAATTCAGTTGAAACCAATTTCCCTTTCCTCTTGTTTACTTCTCCAGTTTCAATTTGCTTTGTGGCACCTTTTTGGATTGTCAGCCCTTTTTCAATTATGTGTGTCACATTTTATCTATAATCGTTATCGCAACTAATTGATGATGACATTTCGGTTGCCCAACCCTGGCGCCAAACAATTTATTTTGAGTTTACTCCTCAAGCTTAAGGTTACACAAAAAATGTGGGTTCTTTTCTGGGAGAAACTTGTCAATTTGTTTGCGCGCGGTCTCCTCAAATGGAATGTAAACAAAATACTAAGGAAGCCGCAAATAAAGCTACAAATTGCCAAAACCACAAACGGGACATGGATACGAATGAATGTATCTCGAGGTCTACCCAGAACTTGTCCTTGTGTGTGTGTGCTTAGCCATTGAGTGCATATGCCTGCCGCAGTTTACAAAGGTCTTAATGGCCCTACACATACTACTCAAATACACTCCCCAACTTATTTGAGGGTACAGTGTTCAGTTTAATTGGAATCGGTTGCCGGCTGTCAACCAAAAATAAAGACAACATACTTCGGGGCGCTTTATGGCCCTGCGAAATGAGTCAATAATGAGTTTTAGATGGCCAACGATGTTTGTCATGATGTTATATCCTCGATAAACACACTCGAACATGTGTTCCCCGATAACACAAAAGATAAATACGTGTTGTCGAGGGTGGGTTGAAAGTAAATCAAGGAGTAGCTTTAATGGCTTGACGTCTTGGGAAAGGTATTGAAAAAGTTCAACCAACTAATAATGTGCTATTTTGTGTATCTACCAAAAATTGAGGAATTTATGTACCTATTACTGGACTTTACAAAATTAGTTTTTTTTACAACTTCTGTAAAATTTCAATTAGTCTTAAATTGTTGATTGAAAAAGGTTTTACTTGTTGTATCCTGAAAATCGTACTTATACTCAATATTAATAAATTACCACAACTCATACATTTATAATTTGATTTATTTTAAATTTGTAATTTAAATAATAGACATCAAACTTCATAACCACATTTATCAAATATTTGTAGACCATCCTGATCACTTTTAAAATCCCCAAAAAAATCGTACTTATATTCAATATTATTAAATTACCACAACTCATACATTTATACTTTGATTTATTTTAAATTTGTAATATAAAAGTAGCAATAAAAATTCATAAACACATTTATTAAATATTTATAGACTAACCTGATCACTTTTAAAATCCCCAAACCCTCAATTCACTCAAAACTATTCAGAACAAATCAGATCGTGTGAAAGAGTTGGAGCAGGGAAAGTCAATTCCTTTCACTTGAGCGTACTTTTTCAATTTCAACGCTCGAACTTCGAACTTAATTTCACTTCATAAGGAAACCGCTTGCCCTCTTCACTTGGGAAACACTTGGAGCAATTTATAAACTGAATTCTGGCATCGGAGCCGCAACAGGAATTACCAACATCCAACATCGCTTGCTGGCATTCTTTGCCCTTGTTTTCCTCTCTGCATGTTACAAATTTATCATTAAAATGTCAAAACTTAAATTGATTCAAAAAGTTTAGGAACAGCAGCAGTGACAATGCTGCCACGCCCCCATCTTCCGCCTTCGCCTCCGCTTCGCCTCCCCGTGACCCCGCTTTTCATTGATGCCACTGCTGCAGCAGCGGCAGCAGCAACCGAAGAAAACTCAAGCAGGAGCTGAAAGAAAAAGTTGTCTGTTGTCGGGAAAGCTCTTTCTTTCTCCGTGTTTTTCCCCTCTTCTTTTTTCCATCTGATGATGCCGCATACTTTAAGGCGCGCTGGCAAAGAAACTTTCTGCGCTTCTTCGTTAGGCAAACTTGTTTAATTTCCTCTTCAATTGCCTGGGAAACCAAGCGAGACAAACCAAAAGTTGTGTTGCCCCCAAGTCTATCTGAGTCCTGCGTTTGGGTTTTCTTTTCTGGGATTTTTTTCTAAACTTTTACATTCAATTGTTATTTGTTAGCCGGTGATTTGCGTATCAGGCACTCTCAAGTATCTACCTCGAAGTTAACCCACACAAAACAACAAGTATTCATTGAAACATATTAATCAAAAATTAATTTAATAAACAATAAATAAAAGAAAGTAATATTTTTGTTAAAGATTATGTCTTTGTTATTCTAAATGTGTAATGTTTTTAAACGCTTTATATAAGTTTCACTTGTGGCTGGCTGGCTATCTGGCTATCTGGCTATCTGGCTGCGTAACAGTTTTTGGTTTGCATGCAGGCCTGCCAACTTGTTTTTTTACCGATAATTTATCGATATCTATAAAAGAGCGCGCTCTTTTAAACCGGAAAGCGTTTCTTTTAGTTTTTTAAAACTATTAAAATTATTACAAGATATTTACATAATGTTAAAACACTAACTTATATTGCATATTTAACGTATCATAATGCTTTAGTCACAACAATACCTATAGAAATTGCGTCGAACAATGTAAATATTGAAGAAATAAATTAATAAAAGCTAAATTTATAATTTATATTAATTTTCAACACTTTTATTTTTTCCCTTCCTTTAAGTCTCGGAAATCTAAAAGTTTAGATTTGTATAAATATAGACAAGACTGATAAATAAGTTCGCCAAAGAAGTTTCACTTCTGACATGTGTACTTTGTACGCACGCACTTTTTTTATTTTAATACGCCATTTTTATAATAATATTTTATAATTTATTAAATGTTTCGTTGAAATTAACAGCTATTTTTTAGTTTACACGCTGAAAATGTGCGAAAAACACAACAAACAGTCTGACCAGTGTGACCGTTCGAGGGGGATGTGGGAGTATTTTGGGCGAAAAAAGCGGCGTGCACACATTTAATCCATCAAGCTGTTTACTTAGTTAAGGCAGGTTCTCACCTTGTAGGCCCGAAAAATGGCACTTTTGAGAAAACGGTTAAAGGTACAATGCTGAAAGTTCATAACGGATAAGAAAACACATTTATTTAAGCAACACAATGTTTTAAATTGAATAAATAAAAAAAATGGGGGAGGGGGTGTGCATTAAAGTCGACATTTTTTTGAAAAGGTGTCCCGCTACCGGAAGTGATGCCGTCAAAACGCGTGATCCGAAACACAAAATCGAAACACATTTTTAATCTGAATTGTATAATCTATTAAATGAAATAGAATCATAAAAAAAAATAAAAATTACAAAAGTTATGAAGCTTTGAAAAAAAATTTTGATTTTTGCGCGTTTTTTTTCACTTGTTCTTTTTTAAAAAAAAAGTTTTCAATATTTTTGGCTGATTCTAGTTCATTTGTTAGAAAAGACCCTTACAAACATTTAAAAAAAAATTGGTGACGATTGTTTCATCCCAGCGCCTTCAATCACTTCCGTAAGGTCCGAAAACATGGTTCTGAGATAAACGCGTTTGTTTCCCAGGCGACGTAGGGCGCGTAGTGTAAACTGGCAACTTTGAACTCCTGTAACTTACAAAGTATTTGGAATTCGAACATAAAATTTGTAGGACATACTCTTTAAGAGTTATACATCCAATTTACAAGATAAAAAAAAAAAAAAATTTTCCAACCACAAGGTGAGAACCTGCCTTAAACTTGGTTAAACTTAGCTAATAACCTTAACTTTAGGCGCACAAAAGACACAACACTTCAGGTTAATCCATGCGGCTCCTCAAGCCGGCTTGGGTGCATCACGATGGTGAGTTGGAGGGCAAAGCAGAGCCGGCATAACCGGCAAATCCCGCCAATCCAATGAGAGATTAAACTGCAATTTGTGTGTTTCCTGTTGTTTTCCGGCAGACAAACAGATATTCTCGGTGGATATCCATCAGGATTGCACGAAGTTCGCCACCGGCGGCCAGGGCAGCGACTGCGGCCGCGTGGTCATATGGAATCTGCTGCCCGTGCTCTCGGAGAAGACGGAAGCCGATGCGGCGGTGCCCAAGATGCTCTGCCAGATGGACCAGCATTTGGCCTGTGTCAACTGCGTGCGGTGGTCGCAGAATGGCCAGAATCTGGCCTCCGGCTCGGACGACAAGCTGATCATGATCTGGCGGAAGTGCGCTGGTTCCAGCGGTGTCTTTGGCACCGGCGGCATGCAGAAGAATCATGAGTCGTGGAAGTGCTTCCACACGCTGCGCGGGCATGCAGGCGATGTCCTGGACCTCGCCTGGTCACCGAACGATGTCTATTTGGCCAGCTGCAGCATCGACAACACGGTGATCATCTGGGATGCGCAGGCCTTTCCGCATTCGGTGGCCACGCTCAAGGGGCACACGGGCCTGGGATCCGGTGGGCCGGTTCCTGGCCTCCCAGTCCGACGATCGCAGCATCAAGATCTGGAACACCATGGACTGGAACCTCTCGCACACGATAACGGAGCCCTTTGAGGAGTGCGGCGGCACCACGCACATACTGAGGCTCTCTTGGTCGCCGGATGGCCAGTATCTGGTATCTGCGCATGCCATAAACAGCGGCGGACCCACCGCACAGATAATTGAGCGCGAGGGCTGGAAGTGCGACAAGGATTTTGTGGGGCATCGTAAGGCTGTGACCTGTGTGAGGTTTCACAACTCGATCCTGCGGCGTCAGGTGGCCGATGGGAGTCCCAGCAAGCCACTGCAGTACTGCTGCTTGGCGGTGGGCTCGCGGGATCGGTCGGTGTCCGTTTGGATGACCACCTTGCAGCGTCCCATGATCGTCATCCATGAACTGTTCAACGATAGCATACTGGATCTGTCCTGGGGACCACAGGAGTGCCTGCTGATGGCCTGCAGCGGTGACGGCAGCATAGCTGTCATGCAGTTCACCGAGGAGGAGCTGGGAAAGGCCCTGCCCGACGACGACAAGAATGCAATTTTCCAGAAGATGTACGGCCAGAGCTTTGGCAACGGCTTGGGCCGGCACAAGCTCATGGAGCATCCGCAGCGATTGCTGCTACCCCATGGGGCCGGACCGCCGCTGATGGGTGCGGGGCCGGTCAAGTTCCCGCTGACCAACGAGGGCAGCCAGCGACCCATTAGCAAGCAGACGGAAACGCGGACCAAGGATGGCAAGCGAAGAATCACACCCATGTTTATACCACTCCACGAGGATGGACCCACCTCGCTCACCAGCACCAGTATAATCTCCAGCTCCAGCAGTGCAGCTTTAAGTTCATGTTCGGCGGTGGGAGGAGCCGTTTCGTCCGCTGCCCCCACGGAGGGCGCTGCCACGCCTCTAATGCCGGAGCCCTTGGTCAGCAAAGCGGATTTGGGTCGCCTGGACTCCAGGCTTAAAACGCAGCCCGCCTCCCAGCGCCGGCAAACGCTGCCCTTCGATCCCGGCCAGACCAGCGACTTACCGCCATCCCCCCGGCTGGAGGAGCATCAAAGCAGCACCAGCGGACCCCAGCTCAATGTCACGGCCACCGGGAAGAGTGAGTTTGTGAAGGCCGCCTTGGACTATCGTGTGCACGTCTCGAATGGTCACCTGAAGACGAACCACGGCATGCTGGCCAAGATCACCGCCTCGGATTCCAAGGAGATGCTTTGGGAATTCTTTGTGGGATCACCGGTGGTCAATCTGAATCTGTGTGGAAAATACGCCATGCTGTGCTCCCTGGATGGGAGCATGCGACTGATTTCCATGGAGACGGGCTGTCCAGTGTTTCCGGCCATCTCGCTCACCAGTTCCGCAGTGCATTGCGCTTTTGTGAGTCCGGATAACAAGCATTTTTTAAAATCCGAGCATCACGACTGGATTGCTCAGATTTTCAGTTCTGTTTCCCTTTAACTTGAACTTTAAATTGTGAAAACATTGTGAAATCCAGTCGTGACAATGGAACCTCAAGCAAATTAAGTCAATCCCATCCTTTTACAGAGCCCGAACAATTGTTTGGTGGGCGTGCTGACCGAGTGCGGGCTGCTGCGGATATGGGACATTGCCAAAAAGGCCATCCACCTGGCCGCCGGCTGCTTGGAGCTGCTGAATAAGCACGGAACGGCCGTGCAGTTTTCGGTTACGGACCAGGGTATGCCGATGATTGCGTTCCACAGCGGAAACTCGTACTCCTACTCGACGAGCCTGCAATCTTGGCTGGTGCTGGCCACCAAGGATGCGATCATGTACCACGGCATACGGGGAACATTGCCCAGGGACATGGACCAGATGACGCAAAAGTTTCCGCTCCTCAGCATGCAGGCCAGCAGCCAGAACTACTTCTGTTTCTCCGGCAAAATGGAGCTGTAAGTGATTTGTACTTTTTTGGGGTATATGTTTTTATGCTATGAACTATGCAACTTCATACTTTCAGGAGGCACTCGGAGAGCTGGCAGCAGAGCGCCAAGATCAGGTTCATCGAGAACCAGATCAAGCTGTGCGAGGCGCTCCAGTCGCTGGATGAGCTGCAGCACTGGCACAAGATGCTCACCTTCCAGCTGGCCACCCACGGCTCCGAGAAGAGGATGCGCGTATTTCTCGACGACCTGCTCAGCATTCCGGATCCGGGCATTTCACAGGTGGGTCATCCATTTCGGGGTTTCTCTGTGATGGAGCGTGTTCCGCTAATGCAGTGTATTGCCTTCCCGCTCTAGTTCGTGCCAAAGCTTGAGTTAATGCAATGCGTTCTGGACACGCTGAAGCCACATTCCGAGTGGCAGCGCCTGTACTCGGAGTACGTCAATCTGCTGAAGGAGTGCAAGTCTGATAGGCAGAAGGGCATCTTTGCCACACCCGCACCTCCACAGCCGAAGGCTTCGTCGCCAGCGGGCTCTTCTCCTGGCGGAGCGGTGGCTGGAGATGATGCAGCTGGAGAAGATGCCACAGAAAAGGGCGGAGCAGCGGTGGGAGGATCACCGCCGGCGGTGACAACAGCCACGGGCACTGCGACCGCAACCAGCTCCACATCCTCGTCGCGTTCATCTTCCTCCGGCTGCTCCTCATCCTCGTCGTCATCTACGTCATCGCTGTCAGTGCCACCGCCTGCTCCTAGTCTCTCGCCGAAAATACAAGCCCTAGACTCGCCCACCGTCTGCATAGATGAGTTATTCTCGGCCTCATCTTCACTACCTCCGTTGGACGCGTTTCCTGCGGCCGTTTCGCCAGCCTCCACGTCCGGAGGAGCTGCGTCCACATCTTCGCTTTAAGAAAAGCGCACTCGATTAATAAACGTGTTAATATTCCCTATTAAAATACTGCATTTAAATTTTTCTGTTATCTTTCTTAGCTTAGCAGGAATAACGACTTGAACTTTTTTTAGGTAACTGCACGAAATAAGCTGCAAGTGACTGTAGATACACTAAATTTACATGCAGGTTTATAATTTCTACTATGTCAATGCACTAAATCTGCATTTTAGAGTACACGTAGCAAGAAATTATCTTCATTTGGCATCCCAACGCTTTAAACACCATCAACTCTGCCGGCCCGTTGTTCCGACAGGGAATCTATAAATTTTATCGTTAAACATTTTAAACATTATTTTTTTACTTTTTGGTTGGATTTACTATAAAGCGTTTTTTTTTAGTTTTTTTAAACTATTCATATTATTTTATATACATTCAGAACTTTCTAAAATAGGACTTCTCATGCATACAAATATAACATAATATGATAGTTTAAATTTTATATAAATTTTAATACACGATCAAAGGAACTAACTTGATTAATAAGTTTAATTCATGTTTTTTAAGGCTGCTGTTTGCTGAAGAAAATGTTTTTTTTTGCTAATCTGTGCAATTGTTAAAAAATGTTACTCTTAGTTTAATTTCATTTTTGGGAATTTATTTCTATCCCAAAAATCCCTGTCACTTTCCTAAATCTCTCTAATCGCACATGTTTCACACAGTTTATACAAATTAGCAGTGTGAGTTCTCGAAAGTGTTTTATGTTTACTTTGAATTCATTATTTTGGGGGGAGTAAAAACGATTTAAAGTTTTCACACTTTTTTCATGGAGCTCTTTTCCCTCTCTGCCTTGAAAAACGGGGTTTTAAAAACTATTTATTTTACGATACATTTTGTTTACATTCCACGAGGTGAAGCGGCGATGCGAGGCTCCCTCAGCATATTTTTCCCTAAATTGCATTGAGGCGTGTGGAAAATAACAGCAGCAGCACAATGAAAATGAAGGGCACCCCTGACGAGCTGCCTCCCACTGCCACTGCCACCCAACAACCCCCCACTGTTGGCCCTTTTGCCAGCCTTTTGTGCTGGCCATTTATCAGTCAGCGAATGTTTGTTGTGGCTTTGTAGTGTTTTCCTTATTTCTTTTTCCCCTTGTTAGTTTTTCGCGCATTCATTCACCCCGCCTGTCAATGCCCAACATATTGATAATCGTTTTCAATTTGTACACCCAACAATAACAACACAAAAAAAATCAATTGTCTTTGGTAAATTGAATGCAGCTACAAACAAAAAAAGTCTGGACAAATGACTTTGGCTTTAACCAAACTGACAAGACAAGACCTCAACCTCAAGTCTGAAATCTCCAGTTTCTGTTGCTGTCTGGTTATTATTTTGACTGATGATTGTGACTTTTGCGTTTCCATTACAGATTGCCTTTACCATATAGATTTCTCCCCTTTTTTTCCCCCAGATGCGTGGGCCAAGAGTTAACAACACCCCCGCACACCCAAAAAAAATAAAGAAAATGTATTTATGTATACCTATAAACAAATTTGTATCTTAATGAGTTTTTCACACTTTAGCGCCTTTCTGTTTGTGTGTCTTTGCCTTTGGAATTGGAATTTCCATCGTCTAATGCCCTTTCAATGTTCTGTATGCGTCTCTTCATTATTAATGTTGCTATAAATCAGTTGGGCCAGACAATTAAATTGACACATTCTGTATATTTGAGGTTTGTTCTTAGATTTCTGGCTTTTTGTTCAACGCTAACAGATTAATTGCCCAGACTGGGAGTGATTTGGGGCTTATGCAGTGTCTTTGTTATTTAGTGTGTAAATTTGTAGGGAAATTGTTTTCGTTTATTGACTGATATTAAATTCAAATTTAAGGAAAATTGTAAAGTGTTTGCAATAACTATTTCTGTGGTTTACATATAGACTTTACTTGTATGTGCACCTAATTTTTCATTACTTTGAAGAACAACTGCATTTGCTTTTGGCCAGCAATTAAAAACCAATTTGTGATAAATTAAAGAGAAATTAATAGTTATTATTTCTATGGGTTTTTTTAAAAACTTTGGCCTTCCTTGATTGCAGTGTTAATTTAATTAGTCCTCATTATTTTCCTTCTTTTAATTACACAATTTTACTAATAAATTCAATATAATTTTTAGTTAAAAGCAGAGATGGGCACGCCCTGGCTCAATTTGCTCACTTGCTCAAACCGTTATGTTTTTCGGGAGGCGCCAGCCAGACGGCTCGCGGCTCGCGTTCAGCGATCCGCGAAGAAACAAAAACAATGCTACAGAGTCTGTAGCAGGTAGCGGAGCTCATCGCCTCGATCCCGAGTTTGCAAAAACAAAATACATTGGCTGAGTCTCGCACATCGTACCCAAAACAAAAACAACTTTAAAGGGATTTGCGTATTCTCTTTGCTCGCACATTCTTTGGCTGTGGCTGCGGCGCTCCGCGACGGTGGTGGTTGTTGTTGTTTTTTTTTTGTCTGGCCGACCTGCTGCTCAAACCGTTAGATCTTGTGCCCATCGCTGGTTAAAAGTAAATTTCACATATTTAACATATTTATTTTATTAGCTTGTAATAAAAACTAGTTTTAAAACACTCCAATTCTTTCTTTTTTTTTTTGTTATGCACATAAATTCTTTACCACTCTGTCACAGAAAAAAATTGAATAATAAAACTGTACTTAATTTTCTCTTAAGTTCTCTGATTAATTTGTTCTTTGGTTTGTAACTGAATTTCCCCTATTCCCACAGTTCTTACTTGGTGAATGTCAAGTGTCACCGAAGTGTCTCCCAAGTGTTTCTGTACTTCCCACCATTTCCCTTACCACTTTCCCCCTTAATTGTGCAGCTTGCTGGTTTTTCTTTTTTCTGTCAATTATCCATGTACATTTGCCTAATGGTTTTTATATTTGTTTTTCCTTCACTTTTGGCCTCTAGCTTTTCCGTATTTTCCTCAGCAGGCTGACAATTTTCATTTGCAAACGGAAAACTCTGAAGTGAACATGGAAAATCATGAAGCCTTCGTTTCATTCCCACACAGTTGTATGTTTTGTATTGGTTAATTAGGAGCAAATTAATAAACATTGAAATGCACTTTACACAGAGTTGCAGAAACAGAAATCTTTTATATGGAGTGACAATTTATTCAATTTTTTTTCAGGCGGGCTGCTTGAACATAGAAAGGGAAGAGGAGCAAAAGCCTTTCAAGGAGACACTTGCAATGTGTTCATTTGTAGACTTACTGTGCTGTTCTGTGTGATTTTGCCCAAAAGGGGGCCAAAAGCAGGTGGCCTGTCAGACTGACTGACCTAGATTCGTCTAAAAATACTCAGCCACCAATAAAATGCCAGTTCAAAGTGTTTGAATGTATATCACTTTGATTTTTATTTCAATTTGCTAAGCGGAGGGGGAGTTTGGAGGTATGGTAAAGGGGGAGAAATCTCAATCCGAGGGCTTCTTCAAGTGCTCAACACTTGAGGCTGTGGCTCTGGCTCTGGTGAGCAATTTGCACAATTGAAAAACTGTCTGCCCTGCGAGTCTCGAGTCTCCAACTAATGAGGGTTGCAAGTGGAAAATCGCAGGGGATTTTCTATTTCGGGAGCTGGCTGCACTCTCGATACGTGTATTGCATACAAATTATTCCCACATAATTCAGTCGAAATAACTCAAGATAACATGTACATATATTTCTTGGCCTCTGAAGACTTAATTAAAAATAACTTTAATACATTTGTCTGCATCTTTCTCTTGAGTTTTACAAAGTGCTATCAACTTTCTCACACATTCATATAAATATTCTTTTTCTTTTAGGTTTTATTTTATTTATTTTGCTAATGGCTTAAGGTATTTGTGCAGAAAACAAAACATGTAAATACTCAGACAACTATGACAATTTATATGAAAGGCTTAAAAAAGGTAAAAGAATTGAGAAAAGTTCTTTGGCACTCAATTTGCCTTTACATTTCACTACAGATTTATTTTATTACATTTAATTTCTTTATGGTTTAAGGATTTTTACTGATTGTTGCACACTGTTTAGAAAAAGATATCAATTTGTTTAAAAATGTTTAACTTTAAGCAGCTTTAAATTTAAAAACAAAGAATGTGTCACTTCCAAAAATGTGTCACTATACGTAAATAAGAAAGCATGGAAATAACATTGATAATTTTCTGGCTTTTATTATTTTATATTTTAATTTAATTTATATCCTTACTAATTCGCTCTCTTTTAACGATTTTTTTCTTCCCAAAGTTAATAACATAGCATTGTGATATCCTATTTTGATTAACAAAATCATTTTCCTGGATTTCCCCAAGTCATTCATCCTAATCACTGTTTGTGGGTCAGATATGAAAGCAGCACTCTGAATTCAGCTGAGTCCCGCAACAGACTTTTGCAGAGGTAGTTAAAGTGGTAATAGCCATCAAAATGCAAGTCAAAACCAGTTACACGCCCGGTCGATTACACAAAGAACCGAAAACCAAAACAGTGGAAAAACAGCGAAACAACTCAAAAGCAGTCAAAGGAAAGCCAACACCAACGCAGCCAGATCGTTTATGACGCGCACTACCAATTTTTCTCCCTTTCCCCCTTTCAGCCCGCTTGTCTACAATTTGAGGCTCTACTGTCACTCAATGTGCGGCTCAAACCAAGAGCCAAAATGCGTGGGCCACCTCACAGAAAGCCCACGCCGAAATCTTAGCCAAATTGTTGGTTGCACTTGCATCCATATGGGGGATTTAGAGGGGATCCCGGGGGAAGTGGTGCTGGTGGCAGGAATCTCTTGCCACAGAATGGATTTCTGGCTTTTGCGGTTGAAATAGCATGTGGAAGAGTTTGGTTCGGGTTCGGTTTCGGTTTCCCCTGCAGAAGAGTCCAAGAGCCAAAATCATTTGCAGACATTGACAATGGCCCTGTGACTCAATGGTTTCACAAGAGGGAAATAAAAGGGAGGAAGTTGAGTCCGACCACGTGGGCGTCCATTTAAAGAAAACGAATTGCTGGCCCAATTTGTGCGCCGCTGGAGATTTGAGTCAACAAAGTCAAGCTCAATTCAACTCTTGGTCCTCTTACTAAAAATATTGTTCAATTGTGCACCGGAAAATAACTGGTTTAAGTAATGTTGACCGTATTAAATCTTACTTCGGAACAACGTTTGTAAATGATAAAAATATTAAAGAGCTTTTATACATTAGAAAATCGAACTTATCAAACTCAGTGTCTCGACAAACCAATTGTTTTGGTAATAAAACATACATTTTTTTGACAACAATTTATTGACAATTAATTAATTGAAAAATTTTAAAAGCACGATTTTTTTATTGGATGTTTTACTTAAATTTTTAAGACTAAATAATGGATTAAAAAAATATCGGGACATGATTATCTAGTTATTGTAATAAATAAATTCTTAAAAAAATCTTTAATGGCAGAACTCAACCTCACAAGTCAACCCCGTTTTCTTGCAGTGCCTATTCCTATTTATTTTTCATATTCATAATTATTTACATATTTACTGGAGGGGTGTGCAATCAATTGGAACGCGATAAGCGGCGGATGGAAGCTTTAGAAGTGATTCCAATGCCACCGGAACGCAGAGCGTAGAGCTCGCAGAAGACCTTGAGCTATGTCAACAGCACCAAGTTAATTCAATTAATCGGCATGTGCCTAATGCACTGACAGAAAAATCAAACGAAAACCCACAAGAATAAAGAAATAACAAGGCTGTCAGATCAATAAATCCTAAATCAGTTAATGACTTTGTTTAACCATTAAACGTAATTGATGTATCAATTAACTGGGATAGAAAAATAAAAACCAAATGAGGTTCTCTTTAATCAAGTCATTAAAGCAAGGGGAAATCGCTGCCTCATCACCATTCACAGGGCCTAATAGTTTTCCGGTCTTAAAGCTTTAGTGTTGGAATTATTTATCCCCTCCCTGGATGGACACAACATTGTCCTGGGCCTAAACAAACCCATGCAAATATAAGCCCAATTTCGCCCATTATGGTAACACACACAAATGCAAATTTTACACCCTCTCGCCCTTCGCTTTCTCATCAATTTATTATGCTATTTGTGTGCGCCAAAATTAGTTAATGAACCCGGACTCAATGTAATAATGGAAAGCCGTAGCGGGCGGGTGAGTACGCCGTAAACTCTGGGAACTGAAACTGATTGAGAACGTCCCCCTGTAGTGGAGGAATCCCCCAGCCGGATCGTTGCTGCTGCTGTTGTTGCCCCTTGTTGTTGGTTGTATAAATTAATTCCCCAGGTTAACTGCAGAGTAACGTTTTATAATTAAGCCAGCTGCATAATTATGAGCAGCAAACACACACGTAAAATAAATATATACTATATATGCACTCTGCAAAAATCACATTTACGGCGAGCATGGGCCGGATCAATGGCAGGATAAGTTGGATACTATTAAAGGCAAGCTGGGAAAATACTCATTTAATTTAATTATTTCATATTGGTAAATGCATTTGCGAATGTGATCATGGAAATTCTTATGAAAAGAAAAATTTTTTGTGACAAAATTGGCTTAAAAAATGTGGATGCCGGTTTATTGAAGAAAAATATAATTAAGAACTACACTGAAATGTATAATAAATTATATTCTTCATGCTTTCAAAATTCGGACGATTTTTGTTTAAAATAATCACAAAAAAATTGACGTAAAGTGGAAAAATAAAAAAACAGTCGAACAAATAATTCTTGCGTAATTCTTTAAATAATTCTTGCGTAAATAAACAATAAAATTGTTATTTTAAAAATTATTGATGTCAAGTTACTAAAAATAAATATATATACCTATATATTTTAATGTTTTTGACATTCTTAGTAAGTAAACAAACAATTCAGCAGTCACAAAAAGTGTGAACTCTTATAGTTTTATAATATTTTAAAAACCGAAAATTGAGTACTACTTGGTCCTTGATTAAATATTTTCCTCATTTCGCTTTCTTTTCAAGTGAATTATTATATGATATGTATTTATAGAAAACCCATATCGGTTGAGAACTGAGATACACGCAATTGGCGACATTTAAGCACGCAACGTTAACCCCAGAATGACCGAGTCCCTCACACACGCACTTATTATCATAATGAGCATGGACGAACGAGAGAGGCGGAGGATTGGGGTTGGAGGAATTCGGATTGAGGGGTGTATCCAGCCAGGACACGGTTAAGTGGTTTGCCGCATAATCGACGGACGGACGGGCCTCGGAGGTCTGAGTCGAAACGGATCGAGGCGACTGGTGGAGAGAAATGTTCATTAATATACAAAAGCTCGGGTCATCCGCAAAGTGTCCATCACACGATGGCCAATGGGGATATGTAGCGGAGGTCCTGTGACGTCCTGGCTGCGACGTCCATTCTGCATTCCCATTCTCCTTTGTGGTGGCCCATCAAAAAGCTTTATCACCCGGAACCACCCCGCTGTGCTCCTTCCGTCAGCGAGTTATTGCCACAGCCACGGCCTTTTTGGCCCTACCTCATGTAAAGGCAATAAATAATGGCCCAGTTTACCGTCTATGGTAGCGTCATAAAAATATTTTATCCATTAGACATTGTCTCATTGGGATCGGGGTTGAGTTGTTGCCTCAGTTTGCTTAATGGCCATTAATAATTGTTGAATTAATGCCAACTGTGGAATTGGACCACAGTTCACTTATACGTTGCTTATACAAATTTATTGGGCCATGTGGCGTATACTCGATTTTAATTGAGAGGCCAGCTAAATTAGGAAAATGCTCGAAACCAGTATTTTGGTTTCTTAACAAAGCCCGAGGCTTTAATAAAGTTAAACTGATTCTGCGCATCTGCTCCAAAATCAATGTTTATGGTTTGCAATTTATCTTTTGTCCAGTATAAACAACTCTTTGGAGGGGAATGCAAAACTCAACTGTTTGTCCTAGTTTCGCTTTCGCCTCCGCTATCGAATCAAAAATCAACTAAGCAAATATACAGCTTCTAAAAAAAAAATGGCATTAAATAAATATTATTCATGGACATGCACCCTCGTACATCATCATCATCATCGTCTAGATATTCACCATTTGGCTGTGTAATTTTTCATTTCTAGCTTGACACCAGTAAACCAGGGCGAGTGCAGTTCAATGACATAATTTGTCGCAGCGCATCAATAGAAGTGGACAGGGAATGGAAACGAAGGAGTCCAATGGATTGGGGCAGCAGTGGATAGCAAAACAATGGGGCACCGGAGCAACGTCAACATTGTCCAAACGTCAACGATGTTGTCGTCATCGTGAAGTCATCATCGTCATAATCATAATCACCGTCGTCGTCATTGTTTCGCTTGAACTTTATTGTTTTGATTTATGCGCGTGCACAACGACAGCAAACACTGAGAAAAAATACTAGTTTAATGATTTGCAACTTTCCAAAAATATGTGGTCAAATTTGAAGCCTTTAGAATGTAAAAACTAAGTTCATTACCTTTTAAAACTCACAAGATTGAACGAACAAAAAATTCAAAATAAAAATGTATTTGAAAATTTATGAGTAGTAAAAGCCAATTATAAGATTTGTAATATTTAAAAGCGCTTGAATTTTACATTGTTAACCCTCAACGGTCACACTGGGTGAATTTCACCCAGCGCGATTTTTCGACGGTCCGGCATTCGAAAGTGGAAAGAGGTGGGGGCTTGGGAGTAGGGGGGGAAAAAACTTGTGCGAAACCTCTAAGCGCACGCCAAGTTTCAGCTTCAGTGCTCTAAAATTCATTGTGGGGAGACATCACAAGTTGCTCTCTGGGTGAATTTCACCCAGTGTGACCTTTGTGCTACAAAAAAATATAAAATAAATTTTCAAAATTTTTTTTTATTTTCAAAAATTAATACTTTTAATGAATATATGTATTATATAAGATAATTATAATAAAAAGGAAGTAAGTATGACATTAAAACAAAAAATTTGAGCCCGGAAATGCGTTATTCTATATGACACTTTACATGCAACCACGTGTAAATTGGCTTATTTTCAAATGACTGAAAAAATATACTTTTTGGAGAGTACGCTTAAGCTGCTATTAAAATTTTAAAGTTGGTACCCTGAACTCTTAAAAAAATTGCTTCTTACGTGGACTGATCCCATTTTTCATTTTAATAACAATTTTTGAAAAAAAAGTGACTTTTTGAAAAACACCAATCAGTTTTTTACGAATTAATATATGAAAAATTAATTTTATAACTTGACAGCCTATATTTTTTTATTCTTAAGAGAATTCTCCATATTATAAAAAAAAAATCGGACAATTACAAGTGAAGTTATTAACGGGCAAAGTCGTATGGGTGAAATACACCCAGTGTGACCGTTGTGTTCCACAGCGAAGGTGTGACCTTTGAGGGTTAAAAAAAAGCAAATATGAAACGAAGATAAGCAAGAATGTTTTACAAAAAGTAGGGAAAATTAGGTCAAAAAATCGTTCAATTTGATTACGATTTTTATTCGAATAATTGTGAGTTTCGTGTTACCCTTTTTGGAGCTAACATTTTTTCATCAGTGTCAAGAGGTCAGAGTGGAAGGGAGTGCACTGTGCATGGTAAGCGAAAACTTTGCGGGCTTCAAACTGCCATACACTGTCGTTGGACCCCATTATCCCCTGTCCCTGTCCCCTTCCCTTTTTCCACCATTTTCATTGCGCCTGCACTGGACACGTCGCGTTGTTTATTCCGCCAACGCCAAACAATCGCGGACCCAGTCGCCCGATGCCTGTTTTTGTTTTTGCTGTTTGTTGACGTTGCCAGCGGGTGGAGGAGCCAAATGCTCGGTGCAAATGAAAATGATGTTGTTCATGCTGCCAGTGGCATCCAGGCATCAGAGCATCAGAGCGGCATCAGCAAAACCATCACCATTCCAGAGCCCGTCGCCCGATTATGTTAATGTGCCCAGAGATTTCTGCCATTATGATGTTGTTCACTAGACGACCACTCTGCATATTTGACGGGGGGCGGTAGCACAGCAGTGACTTAGAACCCGAGGGGCAACCATCACATCGCCAGTGCAACATTTTCCTGCTCACTCTTGGTGAAAAGTTGTTCCTCGTTCCCACTCCCCCGCCTAAACAATTTGAAGTCTTTGTTGTTATTTTAGCCACCGGCTGTTGCTGTTGTTGGTAGAAAGTAGGGTGAAGAATATGCCATGCAAAAGGGCTTAGGTAAATGTTTGAGAAGCGCGGAGAAAGTCTTAAAACAGAAATAAGTAGGAGTTTGGCTTGTATACAGCAGAGCTTGCCCCCAAATAAGATCTTTTCCCTAGAATATTTTAAAAAACAATTTTTTTATTTATGTTTCGAGACCAATAATGAAATTCAAAAAAATCGTTTTTCAAATGCAATTTTTAGCCCAATTATCACTACCAATAATAATCAAGAAATAAATCAATTTTTCTAAAGATATTCAACCCATTTCGATGCAAACAATTGAATTTAAATAACTTAATCAAACAATAAAAGAAATTTGTAGCAATTTCTCTGGGTTTTTATCTTTACAAATAAATTCAACTGAATTATGGTTGATTTAGTGAAATTTTGTTTCATTTCACAAACAGAAACGATAGCTTCATTACAGTGCAAAAATTAAATTTCAGCCAACACAAAAGAATAAAAGCAAAAATTAAATTACATTAAGAGTTTGTGTTTGGCGCACAGTTTGCATGCGGAATAGTAATAATAAATAATATCATCTAATGCCTGAAATCGGCCCCCATAGTTAAGCAGGTTTGCATAATGGCAAGAGCAACAAACAAATTGCGGGCAGCAGCTGCATTATATATATTTTATAACAACCACCCACTTTATACTCCCTATATTTCTCGTTTTTGTCCCAAGGGGAAGCGAATGCAATATTGAAACGCATTTTTCTCCGCTTCTCCTCGTTTTTGTCATCAAAATCGTGAAAAATTGTTGCAAACTTTGACAGGGCAAAAATTATGATAGCTGTTGTGCTGGGAGGAGGAAAAAAAAAGGGTGACTGGCTGGTAATAATTTTGTGTCATAAATAAATCGCTAAAAGTTGTTGCCGGCGACAACAAATAAAAAATAGCCCCATTTGTTATTGAATTTCAGCTTTAGACTGGGAAATGTTTCCGAATTGATAAGCAAACTAGGAAAGAGGCAAAAGGTCAGAAATATTTTACAATGTTTGCAGGAATGCATTTTGTTGTAAACGTCAACGAGATTTCAACAAATTAGCGAGCTGATTACATTTAAAACATTTTAAACATTTTACTCCCGCAGATGTATAAATTATAAATGACAAGCGGTGTAAAGATTTTATGTGAAAAAAATCAAATAAACATAACAGAGCATTTTTTTATATTTTCTTTACACTTTACGAGCTGTCGAATGAGCTGACAACACTCAGGTTGGAAAAAATTATAGCTGCAGCTGACAGATTTTTATGACTTAATAAAGCAGAAACGCGAACGAAACGAGAAGTTCAAGTTTTTGTGAGGGAGTGAAAAAGTGGGTTATGGGTTATGGGAGATGGTTATAAATAAATACACACACAGTTGGGGTAAAAGATAAGACCCAGTAACTTACTGCCCAGACACAGTTTAGACACCTAACACCCAGCGAACAAACTTTAAAATTCAGCTCTACGAGAGCGTTATTTGCAAGAGGAGAAACAGAAATCGAAACTTTACCCACTGAACGAACAACTCCCACTGGCAAAAGTTAATCGAAGCCGGAGAACTTTCAACAAATTGACCGGAAAATGTTTGCGAATTGCCAACGGAACTGAGTCCCCGAACTCTGTTGAGATTTTGGGCCAGTAAACTGGCCAAAGGCTATCGATATACACACACACTCACTCGGTGGACAGCAAATTAAACAGGCGGCCAAAGTTAAGTACACAAGGCAGAAATGCCTTTTTATAACAAAAGTTTATTCCAAATTGACAGATATTGAAAAAAAAAAAAATTGTGTCAAGTGCTAAAAAGTTTTGGGGACTGCAAACTTTTTAAAAGGGAGCAGCAGAGATTTTCTAATGAAATTTATGAAATTTTATTTCTGGCAGCCAGACAAAAGTTGTTTACGCCAATTTGGGTCAATGAAAGTTGGTTACCACTTCCAAATCAATTGCATTTTGATAAAGTTTTCACCACCCTCAAGGAAAAAAAACTGCAAGTGTCACTTTTCAGTTTGACACTTTTCGGTAAGCCGTGGAAAACCCTAACCCAATCCCAACAAATATCAATAAAATTTGCTATAAATGGAAACAAGGTCAAGTCAGTTGACATTCTCCGCTGCTGTCGAGAAAAAAGATTTTCCTGGGTTTTAGCCACTTTTCGGCAATTTGGTTGTTTGTGTTCGACATGGAAATCCGAAATAGGAGGAGTATGCAGCCCACAAAATGGGTATAAAAATAGTAGAACAAGCTGAATATGCTAACCACAACAGACGGCCGCCAACTATTTTAGGATGCCAAAAAGCCAACAAACCCAACTTGCATGTTGATATCGCGCCGCCTGTGAAAACAATGCCAAAGGCCATGTGTAAATATGCTATGCAAAGTTTTTTTCTACACTTTTTATGTGCTGCTGGATGGACGTCAGCTTTTCGCATAAATGTCGATGCACAGTGGAGCAATGTAATTGCTACATATTACCCACACAAAAATTAAGTTCTTCAAGTGGAAAAGTTTTCTTTGCAAGTGAACATTTTAACTTTTATTACTTATTTATTGACAGATATTTATGGAAATTCTTTTGTGATTGTTTTAAATGTGCTTTTGACTGTTATTTAGCAAGCATATTGAAGAGTATGAATATGATTATTTAGTAGTACTATTATTTTACATATTTATGTTACTTAGATAAAATAAAATATAACATTAAGGCAACAATTGTATCTTGTTATAAACTCGTTATTTATTAAGTTTGATTTTAATGTAAGTCAACACTATTTATTATTAACAAAACATTATTATTTTTAGAAAAACCTAATTTTTATTTCATTAATTTTAAATCAAAACCTATTATTTGATTGCGGTACAAATTTGATTAGATTCCCAAAAAGGATGTAAGTCCATTTAATCAAGGCCACTATAATTTAATAATAATAATAAAATAAATAATAAATAATAATAAAAACGAGTCAATTATCTATGGCTACATTTTGTAGTGTATTTTTTCAGCAACGCAATAAATAATTTAAGTTTAATAATGTGTTCTCTATGGCCAGCTTTAATTTATTTTTATTTTCCAAAGATATTTAAGTTCATTTTGCCTTTCTCATTATGAGCTGAAATCCTACTTAATTTCTTTGCCATTGTTTCACTCATATTTCTAGAATTTTAAGTTTTTCTAATGCAGGCCCACAACACCGGCGACAAAGCAAGTCTGTTTCAGTTTTTAAGTCTTTATTTTTTCTATTTTTGATGTGGTTGTTGCCGTCGTTGCCTATGCACATTTAGCAATGTTAGGCAGTCAACCAAAAACAGATTTTTTTTGTCACAACGAAGGCTGCAGGCCACAACACAACTGAACACAACAACGGCGACGACAATCGAAACGTTGGACAGAAAAAAAAGGAAAGAAATCAACTTGCAGCATGCAACAAAAGCCGCGTTTCGCTGCTGTCGTTTGGGCCATGTCACTGACCGAGAAATTCCTGGCATGAAAGTTGCAAAAATCCTAGGCAACACACACAACAGCACTAGGAACTCGAATAGAGGGGGAAAAAAGAGGAAAAAGGAAATAAAATGGCAGCGACGACGGCGGTGGTTTTTATTGCCAGTGGCAGGATAATAGCAGGCAACAATGGCCGTGGGAAGGATTCGCAGCTGCATCCTTGTTGTCATTTCTAACGTGGCTCTCATTGGTGTCCTTAAAGTCCTGCCTCCGTCCCACAGACACTCCCTCTCCACACTTTTCCCCAGGAGCCCAGTGAACTTCATTTTGTTGTCGACAACACAAGCGGGAAGATTTCAGCACAGAGAAGAAATATCGGAAAAAATGTATTCTAATTGGATATTTTTAAATTCTATTTAAAAAAGTGAAGGTGCTACAAAAGTGTTTTTAATAGCAAGATTAAGCCAAACAAAAAGTGTTTGATTTTTAACAGAAGCACAGTTGCAGGTATTTTTTAATTTACATTTAATATAAGCCTAGGGGTATATAAATATTAGTTATTAATTATTATATATTTTCTGAAAAATAAACAAATGGTAAAAACGTTCTATTGTCACAAATTGATTTTTTTTTCTCTGTGTTGCCACCAGCAACTTGATTGTTGTTGTCTGCTGCTTTGTTTCATTTGAGCTTTGTTTCGCCACCGAGAATTTTTTTTTATGTCAGTCACATTGCTTTGGTCTTCGTTATCCTGCTCCTTTTTTTTTGTATTTTTTGGGTGGAGCCTTCGTTTTGTGATTTGCCAAATTGAATTTCCAACTCAATTTGCCGACCCAACAACCTCATCTACGCTGACTAATTAGTCTGGCGCTGAAAAGTGTGCTACGACAAAAGTAAAAACCCCAAAGCAGCCATCTCAACACAAACGCAATTAGTCTGGCTAAAATTGATGAGGAAATAGCTTGGCTCACAAGCTGGCCAAATGCAAGCATATTCCGTTAACAGAAACTGGCCAGGCCGAGAGCTATGCATAAAATGAATATCAATTAGGACAAATGGGAGTGGAGAGGCAGCTTCGATTTCAAAGATAAACCCAAGGATGTGTGCTGTGTGCAGCTGCTTTGAGTGTTCTCAGAATGTTGTTGATTGAGAGTGTGTTTGCCATGGCAGAAATTTCGCACAGGATATCTGCACATCTGCACAGAAACCACAGCTTATATTGCGATTTATTGGCTATTATAAAATATATGTGTATCCTTTTAATCATCGATAACTAGTGGGCAATAAAGATTTGCATTAAAAGTCAAAAATGGATATCAGTAATATTTTAAGGCTGAATTTTGAATATTTATAAAAAAATACAAACTTATAACATGTTAATGTAATTAAATTTAAATTAAAACAATTACAAATTTATATATTTTATCTAAGGCAGTCTATTTAAGCTTATTAAAAAAAGATAAATAAAGATAACCGGTCGAAAATAATCTCTTACATTTTACAAAAATATTTTTCTTTGAGTGTAGAGCATTCCAATTTCGTTAGGAGCAGATACATATATCTCTCCTTTCTAATGTTGCTTTTCAGATACTCGTAATTTTACGCTCTTAAATGGTATGAGGTGGCAATTTCTCATTTTGATTTGGTTGTCCGCTTTTTGTGCTTCTTTATTATCTGCTGATTTCTATTTGTATTTGTATCTGAATCCGGGATGTGTGTGTTGTGAGGGCGTCTTTCATGCTCCGATAAATAAAATGAATTGAAAAGCAAAAAAGCAAAAACACACACAAGTAGACCCTGCTCCTTCTTCTACTGGGAAAGGAAAAAGGACGCGAGGAAAAAAAAAGGAAAGAAAAACTCAGCTCAGGGATAACAGATTAGTTTGAGCTGACTAGCAGCGTCCTGTCTTCCCATGGAAATCAAAACATTTTGTTAAAAGGAAACACACCCACACAGATCCGCAGCCTATTCACACAGATACGAGCGCGTTTATCTGCGGAAACGGAGATACTTTCTACGTGCTCTAAACTGCCAACTTCGCTTCAATGGAAACTGTCTATCAGTGTGAGTCCTTGTGTGTGTGTGTGTGTGTGTTAACGCATTTTGTTGCCAACTTATGTGTAATAAAATGTAATAAAATAAAACTACCATATTAGAGATGTTGTGCCATTTTTTCTGTCGTGACCCCATAAAAAGCTCACCCAAATGTTGGTCCTTTTGAGCTGTCTGTCTGTCTATCTGTGGTTGTTTTCGTATTGGCCACATTACACATACGCACTGCTGCCCCGGCAGAGATCTTCGTGATAGTGGCGGGGTAATCATCATAACAATCAGACCGAAGTGTGCACAATGACACATAACAGGGCTTATTAGGATCAGCGAGTTAATGGCGTTGTTGATTAACATCAAGTGGTCTTAACAGGCGATTTCCACAAATGATTGATGATTCTTTCAGTAATTAAACATTAACTTAACTACTTAACAATTTAAATTAAACCCACTTGATACAGCCTTTTTATTATCCTCTGCTGAGCATTTAATCAACACTTTTTTCTTGGAAATTTAAATTACTAGAATTTAAGGACTAGTTGATTTTTTAACTCATATTTTGGCATTAAAAAAGAAACAAATTTTAAACCTAAAAAAATAAGTCCTATAATAATTTTTAGTAGTTTTACCTATATGTTTGATTTATATATTTTTTTTACCTTAAGTAATTATATTTATTCATTGATATTATTATAAAAAAAAAAAAAACAAAAACTCAACAAAATGGAAGAGGTAAATTTTTTTTTTGAACATGATTATATTTATTTTTTCTTTTAATTAAAAAAAAAATAAAATCACATAAAGTGCAATAAGTAAATCCTATATTAAATAATTTTAGTGATTTAAATTCATGCATTTCCCACATTGGAATTCCCATAAACGCGATAATTATTTCGTTTAAGCAAATTCATTATTCCCCACCCTGTGGCCTTCAAACAAACATACAAATTAAACTCGTATCAAAAAACATTTAAATGTCAGTTAAAATAAATCAAGCGACAGAAAACGCAATCTGTCAGTTATTGCCCCCCATAAATGCTAACAGGGAAAAAAGTTTACCCAGCTTTTTATGGGACATTTCATCTCATTAGGCAGCTGCTGCTACCAAAAAGCAAACCATTAATTACATTTGGCTGCCAGCGACAAATTGAATTAACTTGTGTCAGAGTGCAGCGTATTGATTTTCTAATTGGGCCCAAAGACCACAAAGGCAAAAAGGGCCTTTAACAAAAAATCATTTTCCATTAGCGGAAAATTATGAAAATTTTTTAAATGAATTTTCCGAAACAAACAGAATGCAAAAACAGAGAAGAGAGAGCTGCTGACCATTAAGTTAATGAGGGGTCATTGTGGGGCGCCATGTTGGCTCTTAACACCTTGCAACAGCTGATGACCACAAAGGACTCGAAGGATGATGATGTTGTTGTTTATACACTCGCCTCTCTCTTGTTGCCACCCCCTCGCTTCTTAAACTACCGCCCCCAGGATATTCGAGAGCAGCGGAAAGCAACGGATCCAAAGGACTTTTTAATGTGCCAACTTCCGTTGTTGGCAGAGAGGTGAAAAAAGGGAAGAACGGACGAGAACGAGGACGACTACTGCGGCGGAAACGGAAGCCAAACAAATATGGCCGACGCACGCCTGGGCGGACAAAAAAGCAACAATAAAACTTTTTTAATGCATTTTTAGATGCCGCAGTTGGGGGCGGCTCTGCTGGTATTCACAGTGGTTAAGGCTCAGAATTAAAATAAGAAATGATTTATGATTGAAGTAAGGCATTTTTAATTGAAATTAATAGTGCAAGTAAAATGCAAATATGTTAATAAAATCACCATTAAATTTAATCAATGTTAATCAACTAATAAGTAAGTAGCAGTTTATTGATTTCAAACAAAATAGATTTTTGATTATGAAAGAAACTTAAATTTTGAAATAATTTTACACAGAAAATATTTATAGGAAATCAAAAATTCTCAATAAACATTTAAAACTGGTTAGGATTTAGTATTTCCATAAGAGAAGGTCTGACGAAAAGTGTTGGTTATAAGTACCTTTATCCAGTCCTTGACTAACAAATAATAAATAATAACAAAGAGAAATTCTACAATTTTTTTTACCTTCTGATTGTTTCAGATTTGTTAAAAACAAAAAATTAAAAATTATAAACGTTATGTTAAAACATCTAATTGCCCACAGAAAATAATTCTTTATGGTGCCCAATATAAAATTGTTTAAATAAATATTTAAAGAAATAATTAAAAACCCAGACATTTCAGCTTATGGACCAAAAAACAATCAGACTTAATTAAGTTTCATACAATAGCCCTTTTTAAACACCCACTTCAATTCAGTTGAATAACATTCACCTACTTTATAATCCCCCATTTCCGTAACCTCATTTCAGTGTAAAGTCAGCTTAATGAAAATAAATGTGTACATCAGCGGAGCCGAATTCCATTATCCAGCTTATCCCTTAATATTGCCGCATTAATTATAAGTTTAAGCTAATTAAATTTTCACAACTTCTTTGGCCACCACCACCTCACTGTGCGACCTCCGTGGATTATTTCGGTGTTATTTCGTTTTTTTTTTCTCTCTGGGGTCAAATCATCCCCCGCTGGTGTCTTTACAAATTTTTGATTTGGCACTGAATTATTTGGGCCACATTTTATTTTCGTATATACATACAAAGAGTATATATAATTTACAGCAATTTATTTTTGTCGTTTTTAGTGATGTCGTTTTTCAGTTGATGCCTGCGGTTAGCTGAGGGAACCACCGTAAAAAACAGGAAGTTTTTCCTCTGACGTTGATGATGATGATGATGACCGAAGCGTAGGAAAACAAAATGCTGATACAGAATGGAGATAGAGGAGAGTAAACAGAACATAACGACAATTTAAATGACATTTTTAGTTGGCATTTATGGTTGAGCAGTGGAGGATAATGGCTCCTCTATCGCATTGTCTCCCCTGTGGTTTTCCTTGTCTGTTTGGATAGTGACATGCGATATTTGATCAATAAACTTTGCCAGGATGTGATGTGTGTATCCTGTTTTTGCAGGGTTCCCCTGAACCAAAAACTGAATGAACTTCACTCCCCCGATGGCAGGCGGCAGCTTGGCTTATTTTTCTCTTTGACTCGAGCCGCATTCATTATGAAAAGCAAACAAGGTAGACGCCACTAGACGCCACATCAATCCGGCTGGCTAAAGCGTTTTCGCACGTTTTCCTTCGCTTTCCTTTGGCAGCAGATCAAAGGACCTCCTCGTCCTCGTCTGTGGCACTCGAGGGGTTTCGCTCTGGCAAAACAAAAAACCCTCGGGCCTGTCTCAAGCGTTATTTATTGTTAACGAAATAGCCGACGCCTACCACAGCCCCCTCACGGAAAATCTCTTAGAAATCAACCCCCATTGCCTTGGGGGCAGGTTAAAGTTAAAGGGTCTTGCTGGGTCCTGCGTCCTTTTCGGGGTTGCCAGACCTGGCAAAAGCCAGGGCCGAGACATTATCATTATTCCGAGCTGTCTGGCAATTAATCAAATGCTAAATGCCAACAAAAAACGCATTTTGCGGCTTACAAGGCTGTCGACTTGTCGGGGGTTAAAAGCAAATTACAGTGAAAGCTTTCGTTTCGGTAAAATAAAACGTACAGGGGAAAAAAATATGGCAACGTGCAACAAGTTTAAGCCCTTTAAATGGGTTTTATATATTTTTCAAACAGAGTTCAATCATAAAGATTAAACCAGTAATAATGTTTGCTACAGAAAATGTTTTGAAAACACTTTATGAATACTTTCTTAACAAAAATATGAATTTTAGTGCGTTTATAGGCTTATGTTTTTTATATTTCTTTAGTTGTTTTTTTGTGAGAAGATTTAGGAAGAAAGATTTTCTTTAAATAAACATATTATTTTACGTACACTTCATAAAATTTAAAAACGTTTTAATAACAAATATTTCAACTCACATATTTTGTAAATTTTCCTGTAATTTTTTGCTTTAAGCTGTAAAGAAAAAAGAGAAATAAAATGATTACTTTATTAACAGATACATATATTAATAAATCGAGTATATTTTTTTAGGGAGAACAAAGCTTTAGTTTCAAATTTCGAAAGGGTAAATAAGTATTATAGATTAAAATAAGTTATTTTAAATTAAGATAAAATAAAGCTAAACTTTATTTTTTATCGTGCACAATCAGGTCATCTGATAATCATCCTTCTGTAACAGTAACACATTAATGTAATTAAACTGACCGCTTTAGTTGGCTTTCACTGTAACTCCCCGAAATCTTGACTGTCCTTGTTGTCTCGTTATTGTTTCAATTGTTTTTGGGCAGCCTGTCCTCCCGATGACAACAAAACTAAATTAACACACACAGAGGCAGCAGCAGCAACAGCAGCAGGACATGGAGTCCATGGAATCACTACTGTTGTCCTGCTCAACTTTCCCCGATTTCCACCGCCCCAAGCTCCCCTTTAGTAAACCCCATCAGTTTCGCACTTTCGTGTTGGTTCTCTCGAACACACAAAGCCAATTGACAGTATATGGATGCTGGGGGGACTTTTCAGGAGGCAGGAGGAGGCAGGAGGAGCCAATTGAAAGCAGCACACAAGGATTACAATCTATCAGCTCTGTCCCTGGTATCCGCATTTCCCCTATTCCCTGCTCCTCTCATGAAGCGTCCGAATTTTTGAACTTGTCAAGGATTCAAAGTTCGAACCATGGTCCATATTGGTCGCTGCCCATCTCTTTCGCTCCTTTTTAAGTGCCCATCTCTCGCTCCCTTTCACTCCTCATTGTTCAACTGCAGCTCAGCTCTTGTCGCATTGCAGTTTTGGCGGGGTTCAAGCGCTTTGTGTGTTTTAAAACGCTGTTTATTGTTGTACATTTTCGGGTGCTAGGTTCGCAAGGCAGTCAAACTTGGCTAAACTAAATTCAAAATTTACCAACAAGATGGTTTTTCTGATGTTTTGTTAATAGAGTTTTTATAAAGACAAAATTTCAATAAATATTTCATTAGCTGGCAAAGAAAAAATGTACAAACACCTACACATCAACTTTTATTTTAAAATTGTTTTGAACTCTAAACAGCTCTATCTATTTTTTAAAAATATGATTATAATTACTTTGTTAGTTTAAATTTAAGTAAACATGTAATGGGTCACTGATGATCGAAGCAAATATAACTTTCTATAGCACCAACGTATGTGTATAATTTTTTATTCATCATAATCGGTAACCTATTTTTTTTGTTTTCAAAATCTTGTGCAAAATTTTAAAGAAAGCTTCTAAAATAATTTTATTTTATTTTTATGTAGTTATTAAACGCTTTATATTAGTTTCACTTGTGGCTATCTGGCTGGCTGGCTGCGTAACACTTTTTGGTTTGCATGCAGGCCTGCCAACTTGTTTTTTTTTACCGATAATTTATCGATATCTATAAAAGAGCTTGCTCTTTTAAACCGGAAAGCGTTTTTTTTAGTTTTTTTAAACTATTCATATTATGTTATGTAAGAAATCTTGCATGATTTTATAGCTGCAGATAATTCAACAAAAAAATCTAATTCGATTTAGAGAAGTTGGCCTGTAGTTGCTTTTGGCCCTTCGATGATTGCTGTAGGTTTTTACTTCTACCATTTGCATGGGCCAACTGTTTGGGCTGTTGTGTGCGTGTGTATCTGTGTCTGGCAACCAACTCTATTACACTTAAAACGAGTCAATGCGTTTTAAAAAGGAACGAGAACCAATTGAACCAGCAGCCATCCAAAAATAGGAGTGGGTCCACCAGGATTCTATGCCAGGATATGTGTGGGCAAAGCCAGTGATTGTGTTGATTGTGTGGGAAAAACCGGGGGAGGTGAAGGAGGGAAAGTGCACCTTGGGGAATTGGTAATTGAGGCACGTGTATGGCTAAATGATTGTGATCTTTTGGGCATTTCAAATATGCAATTAACGAACAGTAATGAGAACACAAACGAGCGGAGAGCAGAAGGAGGGAAAGGAGCTCGTTTTGCACTGAAATAGAACAAAATACTTTGGCAACAAAGGAGCTCTAAGTGAATTGCATTAATTTAGGAGTTGCTGGGCAGAATAAATTTGTCGAAACTAAAATGAATTCAACCAAAGTTGGGTCTTATCAAAGAGTTATATTTTATTAGTAGTTGTACTTGGGAAAAATAAGATACTATTTAATTTTGTACAAAATATAACAAAATGAATGGAATCTATTGGTTAATTTGAAAGCTTTTTAAATAAAATGAATAGTTTAAAAAACTAAAAAAACGCTTTATAGTAAATCCAACCAAAAAGTAAAAAAATAATGTTTAAAATTTTTAACGATAAAATTGATAGATTCCCTGTCGGAACAACGGGCCGGCAGAGTTGATGGTGTTGCGTTGGGATGCAATCAATCTGCGTGCTGGAATATAATTCGCACTATATTGAATACAACTCCCACCATATAGATACACTAAATTTACATGCAGGATTATAATTTGTACTATATCAATGCACTAAATCTGCATTTGAGAGTACCTACACTTAGCAAGAAATTATCTTCATTTGGCATCCCAACGCTTTAAACACCATCAACTCTGCCGGCCCGTTGTTCCGACAGGGAATCTATCAATTTTATCGTTAAACATTTTAAACATTATTTTTTTACTTTTGGTTGGATTTACTATAAAGCGTTTTTTTTAGTTTTTTTAAACTATTCATTTTATTTTATACTTTTTAGTTTTAATTAGGTAGGTAGGTACTGATAATTATCGGTAAAAAAATCAAGTTGGCAGGCCTGCATGCAAACCAAAAAGTGTTAAACAGCCAGCCAACAGAAACTTCTAGAAAAACTTTCAAGAAGGATCTACAAAATACTATGCGAACGCACAAAGGGACATGTTCTAGAATTTTATTAAGCGTTCTAAAAATTTCTAGAGTGTTCTACAGTTTTCTATATATCGTATGCTTAGTGGTGTTACGCAGCCAGATAGCCAGATAGCCACAAGTGAAACTAATATAAAGCGTTTAAAAAATACAATTTGTTCTTTTTCTAAATCTTTAAACTTTAGTTATATTTCAAATAGTTTATTTTAAAAATGTGGTGTCGTGTTATCAATAGCGGACATTGCTGGAACTACACGCGTTGCTGTCGCCATCTATCTTTGGCTGCGAAAGCTTTCAAGAGCTTAGTGGTGTTACGCAGCCAGATAGCCAGCCACAAGTGAAACTAATATAAAGCGTTTAAAAAAATACAATTTGTTCTTTTTCTAAATCTTTAAACTTTAGTTATATTTAAAATAGTTTATTTTAAAAATGTGGTGTCGTGTTATCAATAGCGGACATTGCTGAAACTACACACGTTGCTGTCGCCATCTATCTTTGGCTGCGAAAGCTTTCAAGAGCTTAGTGGAGTTACGCAGCCAGCCAGCCAGCCAGATAGCCAGCCAGATAGCCAGCCAGATAGCCAGCCAGATAGCCAGCCAGATAGCCAGCCAGCCACAAGTGAAACTAATATAAAGCGTTTAAAAAGAAAATTACCTTTAAAACCTATTTGCAACATCCGTACAGCAAAGTGCCATTTTTTTAGGAACTCAATATAGTTAAATAAAAATTGTATGACAGTAACAATAAGCTTAGTAAAACTTTTTCCTAAAAAATCAAATAGAAACCGACATTGGTTTGCAAAATTTTTTGCTAAAAATCCAAATTCAGCGATAAAAACCGAATTTCCAATCACTTTAATTGAACTACGGCAAATCTACTTTTTAACTACCCAGAAATGCCACGGATAAATCTGTCCCGACAATCCAGCAGATAAACTAATATCTCTTTCTGTCCATATCCGGCACGAGCGCTTTCCAGTCCATTGATGACCGACCAAACCGGCGCACCATTTTACAAATTGACTTTATGCCATCCATTTCGATTGCCATACCCACCCGAAAAAACTCCCAACTCCCAACTCCCTACAAAACCTAATCCATGGTCCCTATTTATACCCCCAAACCCATAGCCAACCAAATTCCTCACCCACCCATCAATTCACACAAAAAGCGGCAGCTTAGAGCAAAGTTTTAGCAACTAAAAACGGCGTCACATAAATGAACAGAGCTGTGGACACAAAAGAGGGTTATATAGAGGGCTATATAGAAGGGATATATATGGTAGAATGGCGTTTAGGATGGGATGGGTGGCGGACGTGGACATGTCACGCACACTTTATCCTTTATCCTGGCAGCGTCGTGGCTTTTGGAAACGTTTCATTTTCCGTTTCTGTCAAAGGTATGTATACAAAACACAAAAAGTTTCTAACTGGACGTGGAACGTCGACAGCAGCTAAATGCGCGAAAATGTTACAGACTGAAAACACCTACCTCCACCACATAAAAAGGAAAAAAACCCCCAAATTTTCCCCTCACTTCAAACACAGGTAACACAACGAACATGCAATTAAAATGTAATTTTGTAATGCTGTAATTTGATTTTTTGTCTTCTTGCCCTTTTCTCTCTCTCTGGTTATTTGCAATTTTTCAATTTAACATTGCAAACTTTGAGCACTTTTGACAGCACGTGAATACTAAACTGTGCACTAATTTGATAAGTAAAATAACTGTCACAAGCTTCAACAAAACATGATAAATAAATGCTAAATTGCATGCTGGGCATACAAATGCCTCGTAAAAAGCATTACAAAGTGATAAGGGGATTACGGGGTGTGGACGGTATGGGTAGTACGATGGTACATATAACGCTTAAGCGCCGGAACAAAGCAATCAGCAGAAAAACCATGCGTGCGTGTGTGCGGAACAAGAAGAACAACGCATAAACATAAAAAAATATGCAAAAATATTTAAATAAAAGAAATAATAAATGGGCAAAAAGCTGCGCCAGCCAGCATCATTTGCAAGCGGTAAGCGGGATAAACTTTGGATGCCGCGCCCCTATAAACAAAATGCGAGGCTTTACAGCTTGCGTTGCTCAAAATTTATATTTTTTCTGCACAAAAGGGTGTTGTATTTTTTTTCTTTGCCTACGAGTTTACACTGCACAGAGAAAAATTATTTTTTAAACTTTAAATAAATGGGAAATATATATTCAGGTGTTTTAAGGAAAGCGCATTGCAAAATTATTCGTACAAATTATTCAAATATAGCAAAGGGAAAAACAATAAAACACACTTTAAATTTAAATTAAAATTTATAAATAATTATATATAATCATTCATTCATTTATTCATTAATTGATTCATATATTTCTTATTCATTTAAAAGTCAAATAAAGATACATTTTAAAAGTTTTTAAGAGTAGATCACAAAGATTTCAAAACACTTATGATCTTTAAATTTTTTACTGACATTTTTAACCAGATTACGTGCTTAAAAAGTAAATAAAATTTCTCTAGATACTTTTAGACATCTAAAAGATTTCTCTAGTAAGATTTTGAATCATGATTTTACGAAATCTACCTAATTCTTTTTAGTTGTGTTTATAATTAACAAATCTTTATCTTTGAGACTGATTTCCTAGTGTATTTACAAGCGCTGGACCCCTAAACGAATCTCCTAATTCTTGGCTTTATTTTTTGTACAACGTTTTCCTGGTTTTAAACCGGTGTACAAATTGTTGTTAAACAAAAACACAAAGGCACATGCACATCATACTTTGCGGCAAGTGAGAGCGCGGCGAAAGGCAGAAAAAGGGCACCGCCAAACCAAAATGGGAAATGGAAAATGGAAAAGCGCAGCGCGGGAAAAGCCTTCGAGTTTTGCGAGTTTGAAAAATGTGTGCGAAAAATGGCCAAAAGCAGCCGCATTGTGTGGCCAGCTGCGTTGGGTGTGTGTAAGTGCGAGTGTGGAATGCAGAGCGAGTGTGTGTGTGTGTGTTAGCCAAATAACGACAACAAACTGCAATCGCAAGCCGTATAAAAATGTAGAATACTAGTAGCACAGCTGTTGCAAAACATTTGCAACGTTTAAAATTTTAAAATACAAACAGAAAAAAGGGTACGAGAAAAAGCTCTACCTAATGGAGAACAATAACTAAAGAGGGTTTCCCCAACAGCTGCCCCTCCTGAAATAGAAAACCTCACTGACAGAAACATTTACTGCACAAAATACGGTTGAACCAACAAAAAAAAAATAGAGGAAATGATAGCAGAAAAGCTGCTTACACTGAGCTGCAGCAAATGAGGCTGCTTCTGTTGCACAGAAAATGTATTAGTTTATAAGGAGAGTACTTGGAAAATCATTGGGGAAATGGGATAATAAGAATGGGAAGTTTTTAGTGCTTCAATCGGAAAAGGGACAAATTGGAGAGCTGATGAAGGTAATAATTCTTTTTTAACTAACTATTTTATAACGAAGAAGGAAGAAAGTAAAAATACAAAATACAAGAAGGACATAAACATTAGTTTAAAGAAAAGTGGCAAAAGCTGTTCTCAGTTAAGTTTTAAATGGTTAAATAATTTGGCTCATTTTAAAAGAAAATAAAAAGAAATGCAACACAAGAACAAAACCATTATAAAAATAACTATTAACACAACTAATGATTACATTTTAAGCAAAACGTACTCCTATAAATTTCATTACCGAAAAATACAACAAAAACACATCACACATTTTGAGGTATGAATTTTTAAAGTCAAAACTAATTTCCACTGATAATAATTACATTTCTAACAAAACAGTCAGCTAAAAAATTCATTAGCAAAATCATACAAATAAAACCATATAAATCTCTCAGGTTTCCCAGTCACCGAAAATTCTGTGAAATCCATGGCAAATAACATAGACATTCCATAAATAGAACGGCACTGCTCTTTGCTGGTTTTTATTGGTAATCCTCCAACCAAAAGAGCAGACCAAAATGCGGCAGCTGCAGTGGTGTGGCATCCACGGCAATAACAACAAACAAAGGCAATTATTAGCATGGTCATTAACACAGTTGAACTGAAACTGAAAACCCACCGAAAACCAAACCGAAAAGCGAATCCGGACAAATCTCGCGGAGCAGAACCTGCTAATTAGCAGGGGCCACAGAAAAAATACAGAAAAAAAGGGAATTATAAAAGCGAGTTCGATGTGAAATCAAACCGAATCCGGATGCGGGCTTAGAAATACATACCACCATGTGTACCCCGAACATAATCCTTTCGCATATATAGCAGACGGAGTACATGGCAAAGCCCCAGATGGCAGATGCAAATTCGGTTAACAAACGGACTCTCGACCTTTTCAGCTAAGGCTTATTTGGCATTTTGCTTTTGTCCCACAGGCAAATCATAATCATAAGGAAAAAACAAAACAAAAAGCACGAAAACAAGGACTCCCAGACCATGGAGCAAATCATTTATTAAGAATCCCCCCCTGAGCCACATTTTGCCCCTACAAACCCTGGCCCTTTGATAATGGCTAAGCCGAATGCACTGAGCATCCATCTGACTCTGAATGCTGGGCGAGAGCATGAAAGAAATATGAACGGCATGAATGGCAGCCGGAGGAAACTGGGACACTCAATGCATCATCATCCTAAGCCGCATCAAACGAGATTTGTCAGACGGAGACGGAGATGGAGACGGAGATGGAAATGGGCGTAAAAGCAGCAGAAAGGCGTGAGCTGAAATTTAGACATAATAGATTGCCGTAAAGAATGGGACAGATTAGGTTCTAGATCGGCTTTACTCGAGAGTGGAACGAAACGTGGAAGTAAATAGAAAACTGGTTCAGTACCGGTACTTAAATCGTTCTTAAGTAGGTTGTTCTATTTAAAATGCAAGTATTTTTGAAAATTGAAAAGACATAAATACGAACTATAAATATTTAAGGGTGAGAAGACTGTCTAAATACTAAATGTGGTAATAAATGAACAATAAAAATAAATTAAATACAGTTCCATAAAAAAACTTCTAAGAATAGTAATTTTTTTAACAAAAAAAGTACAAACATAGCTAAAAAGCATTCCTCAGGTCTTAAGGGCATTCCATTTAATGAAAGGAAATTTGTTCAGTGAAAATTATTTAATAAATATGATAATAAAAAATATTGTTCATTTTATCCTAAATAAACTTTATTCCAAATTAACCTTTTTTGGTACAAAGTTGACAAAGCTTCTACAACAAATTAAAAATAAAAGAGCCAAACTATTTAGGTTAAATGATGAGTAGTTTATGAACCTATTCTGCAAATTAATCGAACCTGGTATTAAAATCATATATCAAATAAATTATAAATTAAATAGCATTAAAGTTAAATCTTTACCTATATTTTAGCACCAAACAGAATTAATTAAAGCTTCCTGTTTGAATACTTGTTAAGCCACATTCATTGAAACCTCCCAACTGCCAGACAAATTCCTCACTCGCCTTTAATTAACTAATATTATTGACAATAATCTCTCGCTCGAGAAGACGTCGACCCAAAAGCAGTTCTTCCGGTTTCAGAGCCAAAAGCCAACCAATCACAAAGTCTAATTATAAACGTATGCATATCTATCAGAAAGTCACTCACAAACACTCGAGTTGTTGCAGGCCAAGAATGCAGAATTGGACAACTGGTTTTATTATGGCAGAAGCCAAAATTAAACAAAAAGGATGAAGGATGGGAAAGCACCTACTGCTATCAAGTGGCAGGAGGATGTTGCAGCAAGCACACAATATGTTGCCAGCTGTACAATGGGCCACTTAAACGACAACAATAAAAAATTATTAGAATGCCAAAGGCAGCCGAGGCAAAGGACTCAGGACTCGGCTAAGGACTCGGCCCGGGACTCAGTCCGGCACTTCATAAATCTACCAAAGGCATATGAAATACGAGTATCCTGTGCTGAGAGCAGACCCAATCATGTTGCATACAACCAGGGGATGCAGCACAGGAATACACTGTTAGAAACAAATATTTGATTCAAGGAGTTGCATATTTATTTGGTCAGGTTTAATATGAAAAATATAGTGTTTTTGTGATGAAATTATAAATAAATGTTTGGGATAATGATTTAAACACAGAATTGTTAAAAAACAAACAAAATACAAAAAATTCGAGGATTCGAGAAATTTCTACGATATTAAGACGTTAAGTTTTAAAAACCATTGATTCTAAAATGTCTTCTTAAAAATAAATATTTAAATTTAGGCGCATTCTAAAATTATTTCTGAACATTTTATATATTATATTATAATTTCACATTCATTACGATGCATTTGTTTTGTAAGAATTAATTATAAAGTAGTAAATATAAAGTAAAAATTAAAATAACAATGATTTAAATTTAAACAATTTTATATTTCAAATTAAACATTTTTTAAAAGCAAAACTTGATACCTAAAAATGTTATTTTCAGTTAAAAACACAGTTGATTAATTTTTCCGCATCAGTACATCATCTAATATTTTTTTTGCAGTGCATAAAAAGACCTAGGCAACCTTGTTACTACTTTTTCCGCATGTCCTGACCACCCAGGACACACAAACTCAAACTCGCACACATTTGGCTTGTGATTTATTAACAAGCTATCGTTTATCATGTGGGCAACAAAGGGTTAATGCCTGAAGGGCCTGCTGAGTTATGCAACCAGCAGCTGCAAGTTGGAGCCATTCTGCAGCAATTGCCAATTTGCTGGATGTACTCTATATGTGCTTTATGTGCCATGGGCCCTTGTGGCCCAAAAATATCTGAGAGGCATCAAGATAAACAATCGCCGCAAGATAAACAAAAGCGGAAAGTCACGAAACAACAAAAAAAGCCAGCGGGGGAAAAACAACCAAAAAAATCGAAAGAAAAGCCGCGAGAAGAATTCCGCACCGATAATTTATGTGCCCCAGCAAGTTTATAAAAATTAAGATATGTATGTGTATTTCCCCATTAAACTTTTCATAGCTGTGAAAACGGAACCCCAGAAATATGCCCATAACTTATCTCAAAAATATTTGTTTTGAGCGCCGTGCGAGCTCGAGTATTTTTTTGCTTTTTTTGGGGGAAAATTTGGGAACGTGTTGAAGCGCTAAATTTTCATGTGGGCGGCCAAGAAATACGAAGAAAAATTAGAGGAGGAGGGAGGCAGGAGAAGGCAAGCAAACAAGTTGCAAGCTGGACGACTCCTTTCGTCTACGTGGGTGCCGGGGCCAAGATAAAATGTTGACCAATAAATTTTGTGACCATGAACGACAAACACACAGAGCTAAAAGAGAGGAAAATAAAAGGCAAGACGAGAAAAAGAAGGAACAAAAAGCGCACGGTCAACAATAATAAACAAGAACGATTAGGAAGGGGTTAGGAGAGGGTCCAACAAATGTGGAATGCCCTCTCTTCAAATCCTATTTGGATATTGACCAGGCCAACAAAAACAAACCAAGTCTTTTGACCTATTTATAATATTGTTTTTAATAAATTTCAATTGATTCAAAATATATTTTTGTTTGACTTCTTTGTTCCATAACTATTTATATGATTGCTGATTACTATTTAAATGTTGACTAGAAAATACCTGTTAACCAATAAAATTCAGTTGATTAAAAATAAAATCATGTTTGGCTATTGTTTTTAAGAATTTTGTTCAACAACTATATTAATAATGATTTATTACCTTAAACGTACTGTTTTTATATTGTTCACAACTAATTGACTATAGTTGATAAGGCTTTATCGCAAATAAGATTATTTGGCTGATCCACATTTTTGATTTGGGAATTTCAAATTTCTAGACATTAAGTGACACCTACAAAACTTTTAAATCACAATCAAAATTTATAGATTATTTGTCTGTGCCAAAGTTCAGAAAAGCACAACGTAATCAAATGTCTAGAACACTAAATAAGTTTAATTGTTTTTCGAATGCTAATAAAAGGTCAATACTTCCGAAAGGAAGTACATATTTAATTTTTTTTTTAACTTTCAAGAAGACCTTTTATTAAATCATATTTTTTCTTAAACGTAGATTTGGAACCTTAATTAAGTGAAAAGACCAATTAAACTCTCATAACCCCTTGAATGTCCTCAGTTAATTACAAACAAAGAGAGTTATGTTCTTTTTATACAAAAATGTGCAAATGTCAATTTAAATTTGTTTTGCTCTCTTCCGTTCAAAAATACAAGTACACCATTTAACAAAATTTTCTTCATTAACGGTAATTCGGTTTTAAGAAATCTTAAAAACATATAAACTTTTTGAGGTGGTTAATTTTAAAAAGGTGTACGGAATATTTTTAACCTTTTTAACAAGAAGTTCAGGTAATTAGAACGAATATAAAGATAAATCCGAACCTTTTAAGCATCAACAAACATTTTTTCAGAAAAAAAATGGTATGCGTAGGAAATACGAAGAATTTTCTGATCCTTTATTTATTTAAGTACAAATTTTTCTTTACACTTTGAAGTAATTGATTTAAGTTCCAAGTAATACATATTAGCCATTATTTTTAATTTTTTACAGATACAAGAAAAATATTTTCCACCATCATAGCAAGAAATCCAGAAAAAAAAATATCAGATGATTCCGATCCTGCTTTACAATAATTTAGGCTAAATTGTCCCTGAAGATACCTATTAACATATTTCTCACATCCTTTACCCAAACGACTGCAACATTTTGAAGCTTTCTAACAAGAAATCGAAGTCAAAAGAGAAAATACCTTAACGATTTTAATCCTTTTTTACATAAGTTAAAGGTAAACCATTAACCTTTTTTCGCATGTAGAACATTTGAAACCTTCTTGACCAAAAATTCCAGGTGACTCCTTCATAACTGTAAGTGTATGACAAATGTGGAAAAACTAGCGCGACTGGAGACTGGAAACACGCGATTGGAGATTGGAGACTGGCGGCGACTGGACGATGTCCAGTGATTTCCGATCGACAAGTTGGGGCCACAAAGAGCGCGTGTGATGAACGGGGGAGGAGGAGGAGCGAATGAGAGGAGGAGAAGAAGAGGAGAAGAATGCTCTGCAAGCGTCATTAACTCGTTTCTCTTATCTCAAAGACACAAAGCGCAAACGAGGCTGCTGCATGGAAAACTACTACCTGCAAAGGTGCCGCCTTTCGCCTAATTGATAAGTTCATATTTGTCTACACACGCAGCCAAGGTAGGTAATTAACTATGGTAATTTCGACAGACGAAAAAGGAAAATTGGGCAAATTGTTGCTGCTGCTTCTTCTTACCTGTCGCATCAATGACGCACGCTGCCAACGTCGACTGCGGCAGAGGAGTTTTACGCTCGCTTGCTCGCTCGCTCTCTCCCACTCGCACACAAACGTGTTGCGCTCACCAACACCAAGGCGAAATTGCACAGCTGAGCCTTGCAAATGCAACGAATGCGAGGCACAAAACAGAGAGCCCGACTACAACACAGTTATGTCAATTTGTTCTTTTAGCCTTCTCCCTTCTTATTTTGTTACTTTTTTTTGGCACGTGAATCGACAATCGCATTTTTCGAATTCTTGCACTCATTCGCTTTTGTGCATTTGTTTACGTCACTCCCACACACACACAAACTCATGGGACGACTGAATGGAAGGCGAAGAGCGTGGAAACGCCAGAGAAGGAGAGAGAGAATTTAGCAAAGCCGCCGCACGCTCAAATAAACAAATAATTTATTTATATTTCTCGCCCAAAAACACAGCGCGCATATTAAAATAACTACAAATTCAGCTGGAGCCCATTTCGCATTTGTTGTTGCACAAACGCGCCGCAGGGCAACAACAAACAATACAAAAATCGAAATTTCCACTCGCGATTTGTTCTTCTTCTCTCGCAGCTATCGAAATGCGGTTATAAATTTGTTTCGCGTCGCATTGTTGCTGTTCGCGCGTTTATGGGAATTGGTTATCGCACATTTTATTGCATTTTAATTAGCTGCCTGTTTTGTTAATTTCGCGAACATCGAAAAATCGTCCGATGACAAGAACGAAACGCGATGAAAACAAATGAAACTGTGTGACCGTCCCACGTTTTCGAATTTTCAACGGCTGTTCGCTTACATAGCTCTAAAATTGCTTAAACATAGCGCGGTTGTGGGTTGTGGGGGAGACTCTATGAACATGAACATGAACAAAAACTGACTTGTTATGCAATTTTGTGTGTATGTTTTGTATAATTAAATGTAATTTGATTTGCCCTGCTGAATTTTCGATTCAGACATTAAAATTTAACGCATATATGAGTAAGCAGGTGGGCAGCTTTAACGAATTCGGTCACTCTATTCGAGTTTTTACAGAAAAATATAGGGTATTCCCTAATCTTGGGCTGGGGAGAATAAATCATAAATTTTGGCTCCAAAATAAAATTTGGGAATATTCTATATTTTTCCGTTAAAAATATCGTTTTGATATATTTTTGACAACCCTATTTTGAAATCCCTTCAAAAAAATTGAAAAACAAAGAGCAAAAAAAATATTCAAACAAAAAAGTTTTATTATCTAAGTGTTTTTTTTATTTGTTTTTTGTTCTATTTTAAAGAAACAGCTTAAAAATAAAGTACTTTAATAAATATTGTTTAATATTTTTATAAAATACTGCTGTACTCCGTATATATCAACCAAAAAGTGTGTTCAAAATTAAAATAAAGATAAGAGCTTATAATTTGTTTGAAATTTTTAAATTGTAACCCATATATCGCATTTTTCAAACCATCGATAGGCAAAAGACGATTTTGGTATCGTTAGTTTTGTAGTTGACCAACACTACCCGTTTAATGGGCGTACAAATTCATTGATAAAAACAAAATCGCTTAAAATTCCAAGTTCGGGGGGTGGGATAAGGACTCAAAGAACGCGGAGCATGTCGGAGCTAAAGGCCCCGTCGCTGCAATCCCTCCTAGAATCGGAGCGCGGCTCCACGGACAGTTTGCTGGCCGAATCTCTGCAGCTGGATTTCGAGGATGTAAGTGGGTTACCTTGAATGTAAGGCTCTGATTAACAATTTCTGGTGATTACTTTACTCAAAGCTGGATGATGCAGAGTTTGCCATACCGCCCACCGACGTGCTGCCCACTTTGGAGGCGGTGCTTAGCGAATTCGAGGCGGATTCGGATGTGGCCTCGGAACTGGGAATGCCGGTTCCTAATGCCACGCCCACTCCGTCGATTGGCGAGGATTCCACCATTAGAACGGACGGAAGGGGCGGTGGTGGCTCCATCATGAGATACACCCTGCTACATGGCATTTCCGCCCAACTTACCTCCGCTGCGGAACGGGTGAATGCAGGAGCTGCCAGTTCGTGTGCCGTTTCCGCTTTTATAGCCGTTGGAACCTCACATGGACACATCCTGAACTTCGACGTGACCCAGACCTTGAGATGGGCCCATCAGGATAAGCATGGCCAGGGTGCGGTGGCCAGTTTGGCCTTCAATGCGGATTCCACGCGGCTTTTGGCTGGCTACTCCAGAGGATTGGTTGCCATGTTGGACACGCAAACGGGAGATGTCCTCAGGGAGCTCTTCGATGTGATAACCCCAAATACTGGTGTGCTGCATGTAAAGTGGACCTCGAGGTCATCCCTCGCACTCTGTGCAGATGCTGGAGGATCTGTGTGGTCGCTTAGTTTCACCCGGAAACTGGGCATCCGAGGCTGTAGCTCTCGCTGCCTCTTTTCTGGCGCTCGAGGGGAAGTCTGCGCCGTGGAACCTCTGATAATGGATGCCCAGGGTCGCCATGAACTGGATCAGTACTGTATTGTAGCACTGGCCACGCTCTCTAAATATTTCATTGTAACCGTGCGACCAAGATTGAGGGTTATCAAATACCATGTGCTTCAGGGACCTCCGGATTGCTTGCCCCTCTTAGCGTGGCATTTAGTCCTGATTCAAGCTGCCGACACTTCAAGATCTGTGGATCCCGTGATTGTTGTGGGCCGAGGAAACCAGTTATTCTTTCACCAACTCTTTGTTTCCAACGGAAGGATCACTCTGCTGTATCTGCGACATGTCCAGCTGCAGGGCAGTCTGCTCTCTGCCCACTGGTTGGGTCCCAAGTGCGTGGCTTCGCTGGACACAGCGGAAATTCTTCACCTGGTGGATGTGAGATCAAGTAAGGAGCTGGAATGCATGGATATGGCCAACGCAGGATTGGTTTATGGATCGGCGCAGTTTAAAGGCTTGGCCACCGGTGGAAATGTGTCGCCTGCCTTCGCTTTAGCTGGCTCAAATGCCTGTTACAACTCTGTAGTTTCCAGGGGAACGCAGTTGTATGTTTTAGGAGCCAGATCCCTGCATATAATTGGAGTAAGGACTTGGTCGGAGAGGATAAGCTATTTGGTAAGCTTACAAATAAGAAAATGAAGCGAAAAGAAAGCTTAAATCCTTCTCTTCTTTCCAGGTAAAACACCATCGCTGGCAGGAAGCCTGCCAACTAGCCTTAGATGGCTATCTAGCCTCCGTGGATCGTCCTAGAAAACGTGCCCAAGCCAAAGAACGTATCATTATGCTGTTTAGAGAATACATAGCCAACTCTGCTCGAGCTCCCGACTATTGTCTTGGCGCCATTGTCAACTGCCTGATCACCGTGGGCGAACTCGATCTGCTGTGGACGCAGCTGTGGGAGAAGTTGCACAACAGCAGCTCCGAGCTCTTCCTGCAGCACATTTCCGAGCATATCGAGCGGGAAACGATTCACAGTGTTAATCCCGTGATATCCCAAGCTCTGGTGGAATACTGGCTGGAGCATAACCCGGCCAAACTAGAACAGCTCATCCTAAAGCTGGACTGGATGTGCCTGGATCTAAATCAGGTGCTTAAGGCTGTGAAGAAGCACCGTTTGTACAGAGCCCAAATCTACCTCAACACACAGGCTTTGAATGATTATACGGCGGCGCTGACGGAACTGTTACCTTTGGTGACTCCCGAGGAAACGGATTTGGGTAACTGCCTGCTGGTCTACGTGTCCAGTTGTCTGGCGGGCAGGGGCTATCCTAGTGGAGAAATACCCGTGGAGTTAGTCCACCAAGTTAAGCACGATGTCCTGCGTTGTTTGACCTCTCAGCAATCCAAAGAAAATGCCGGCGATGAGCTGCCCTATCCGTATCTAAGAGCTCTTCTGAAGTTTGATACGCGGGAAACGCTGAATGTGATTTCACTGGCCTTCCAGGAACAGGAGTTTAGCAACGAACTGGGACTATCGCATCGCAAGAGGATTATTAATCTGCTGCTGGAGATTATGACCCCCGAAAATGCAACGGTAGGTTTTATAAGTAAAATTATCAGGAATTCTAAACCTTATTCCCTTATTGATTTTAGTGGGCTGAAATCGGCTGCCTGCTGAACTTTATAGCCCAGCAGATTTCGATGCAGTGCCTCCCACGAGACAGACAGCTTTTGGAACGAGTTCTAAGTCATCTAGCGCAAGAGGAGATCGCCCACGAGAGCAGTCGCCAGCATTCCGAGCGGGAGAACGCCTGGCACGAACTGCTCTCCTCCAATTGCCTCTCGGAGATTAGCAGCGATGAGGAGCAGCTGCGATTGGCCGAAAAGGCCAGGTGCTACTGTGTGGTGGAGTACTTACTAGAGAAGCTGGAACGCTACGACACCATCCTGGATTGCTACATCCGTAACGAGGCCAGGCATGAAACCATGTTTGCCTATATGGAGCGCCATGTGGCCACTCCAAAGAGATGCATTTACGGGCAGCTGAAGAAACATCTGAGGGAGCTACTAACGATCAATGCCAAGGAAACTACTCGCCTGTTGGCCCTGCACTATCCCGAAAAGATTCACGAGCTTTTAGACACTCTGAGAAAGGAGGAGCCCTTCTTATATGTGTTCCTCAAGTGCCTAAACGATCGTAGAACCAAGTTGGAAGCCAGTCAATTGGAGTTGCTGCTGGAGCTGCATTGCAAGATGGAGACGCCTGCGAATGTACAGGAGTTCCTTACCTGCAATTCGGGATACCGTTTGGAGCAGGCCATTGCCATAGTCGAACGCCATCACCTAAAACAATCTGTGATTTATCTGTATGAAATGCAGGAGAGCTACACGAAAGCCTTTGAATTGTCCATGGATCTACTGAAGGAGGCGTCTGGAGAGGACGCTGCGGATAAGGGACTAAACATTTGCGCCCTTTTGGCCCGGGGTGTTCAAACTCTGCCAGCGAAAGAATTGGAGCGCTGTTGGTTTGCTCTTTTGCAATATATTCTGCCCAACCAAGAGCTGCAATCCATCACCAAATACCTGCTGCACGAGGCTTCGCAGCACATTGATCTGCACAATTTGGTGCAGTTGATAATGAACACCCACAATGTGTCCAGCAGTTTTGGTGATATCAAGGATCTGCTGATGGGCATGCTGGATAGTTCGAGACATCAAACGGAGGCCTTACGAGATGAAACCGAGTTTTTGTGCAAAAATCTCCACCGGGATTTTGTGGAACGATATCGGCAGGCGCGTCGTGGTCTCTGGGTAACCACCACCAAGTGCTCCGTGTGCCGGCAAAGGCTGTATGATCACAGTCAGGTGCTGATCCTGGGCGGTTGTGGTCACGGTCTGCACGAGGACTGTATGGAGGAGGCGGAGACTCAGTTTGAGGAATGCCCAAGGTGCTTTACGGCGATTCAGGAACAAACTCTGACCTTGCCGCGTCCAAATAAAAATCTAATCAGCATTTCCTCATCTCTGGAGATGGGTGCTTTGCAGCTGAAGGCACCGCCAAGGCGGTTCTTTTAGTTCGCTGCCGGCTTTTGTGTATATTCCATTTATTCCTCAATGTATTTATTGTACAACTCTGTGTATTCTATGTGTAAGTAAAGCAATTGCATGATAGATCTGGATTTTTAGTGGGGGATTGGTTATTTTGAACTATAACAACTACAAGTTACTGTCGCACTTGTTTCTTTAAGCATTCTACATGATAAAAAACTGATTGCTTTAATTTTCTATAAAATAATTATATATTTTGAATGGGATTAAATAGTTTCAGTTCACGTAGAAATATTTACAATACAATGTTAAAGTATATTCATACTTTTCAAGCACACTTTTGATCACAAATGACTGTCACTCTTTTCCCTCAGCTTATGGGCGTTCTTGCAGGGTTATCAGCCGGAAAAGTATTATTATAATGCTGTATAAACTCCGTGCATTGTTCAGCTAAAAGAATATTATTTTAAATTGCTGTCTAAAATCAGACCAAAATTTCTTACCTTTGGGAAAAGACAAAGTTTCATAAAGTTTAAGGTTTCGCATCTGGAAGAATCTGAAAACGCTGTGAAAAATCAAATCATCTTTGGTCTTGTGTGCAGCTTCTAAGAATTTTCGAGCTGGCACTTTATCCAGGCCCAGCGAATTTTTGGCCAGTCTTAGAGCATCGATCACTTTGCCTTGGCCCAGCATGACCTCAATAATAATCTGAAAAATATTAAATATGTGAATATAGCTCTATTAATATTATAAACTACTCAAGTTCTTACTTCATGAGCCTGAATCCTGCCCAGCATATCGATGGCCACCTGGGAAATGGCCGTGTCCACATCCGAATGGGCCAGCAAAAAGCAAGCCACCGCCTTAGACTCCTGCAGCATCGAATAGCTAACCAACCGTCTCAAGGTGTCAAAGCTGCGGTTGTTTATAAGCTCGCTAATGATCATCTTGCTCAGTTCCTCCTGGGCGGCGATGTTAAACTTGTTCAGGGACTGCAGGTACAACATGAGAATGGATTCCGTGTACGGACGTCGGGCAATGCGCTGGAAGATCTGCACCATGTCCAGTTGCTCAATGAGTACGATCGGTGGAGTGGACTGTTTCAAGGTGGAAGTCTTCACATTCGAGGGCTGAGCCGTTTGATTTTGCAACTCCGACTGCACCCACGATCTAGATGAGTTAACAAGTTTTAAATATATTTTTATAGGTGGAAACTAGACAACTTACGCATATATTTTATTAATCCTGCTGAAAATAGTTTCCAAAACTGGGAGCAGCGTTCCCTTATACTGATCATCCACCAACTGTCCCACCACTTTCAGTAACATCTGCTTTCCATTGCTGCGCTGCAGCAGAAACTCCGTGAGACGAATGCGATCCGAAATCAGTTGACACAAGGGTTCAATACAAATGTTCAAGTACCACATGCAACCCAACTTCGCATCGATTACGATGTTGGGCTGAAACAGCACCCAGTGGATGGAATCTGCAAGGGATTAGTCATAAAACAAAGGAGTTATATTAATCATTTTAATACCCACACAACTCGCACTGCAAGATTTGTCCATCTGGCGATAGAGAAGGTAGCTTCAGGCCAAATGGTTTTATGGAGCGACCCGGAGTTATGGGAGTATGATAGGTAATTTCATTGATCAGCTCTCCTGGTAGTGAAATGTCGAAGAGCAGCGATGTTCCCGAGGCCTGGTGGTGCACCACAATCAGGTTGTCCACCGTGTTGATAGCAAAGCGGCCAACCAGGCTTAATCGGAGGACATGGCACTTGCGGGGGGCCAATCCGGGACCGTTGAGCAAATGCACTTCCACCTCCATTTGACCTGAGCTGCTGTTCGCCTGCAGGATAAGCACCGCTAGCACTCCATACACTTGGCCAAGCGTCACCTTGCTCTCCTGGACATCGCGACTTGGAATACCCACTGAAAGAGGGTAACATTAGCATAAATTGACTCTCAGCTCGTAGTTTACTTACAGTCCACTTTGGGCAGCTTGGTGATGACCTTCTGCTTGACCAGCACAGGTATTAAAGAGTTTCCTTCGGAGGTGCACAGAAGAGCAACATTAGCATCACAACACCAGGCGAACCACTTGATGGTGATGCTCAGCGACTTCACAGAGCGCACCTGTCGCTTCTCCGGAACCACAGTGTAAACCTCCACACCTGTATTGGAAATCAGGGCCACCTCCCGGTTGTGGACCCAAACGAAGCCATGGATCATGGTCTTCACCTGGTGGGTGATGATGTCCTGCAGCAGGGGCTGATCACCTTGGAAGCAAATGAACTCCACAGCATTTTCTTTACGCTGAACAGCCAGAATTTGATTATCGGGGGAGAATTTAATGGAACGGATGGCACCGCCACGATCGCTCATGCAAAAGGAGATGACCGTGTCCTCGGTGGATCCAGGGCCCTTGACCACCACTCCCGTAGCTCCTCCAGATCGAACAGCAAATATCTGGAAGATAAGGAAACCATTACAAGACTTCTTACTTTAACAATGAGTAAATTTATGGATTACCTGCTTATTAGAGTCGTCAAAGAACACATTTGTCAGCTGGCTCACAGCATCGAATCGTATGGGATTTGGGGATAGCTCGATATAGTGGATTCCATTTGAAGTATCCATTGTTTTGCTGCAAAAAAAACAAATAACAAGATGAAACTTTTAATCCACCCCCCACTAGAGATGGCACGTGAGCGGTAAAGCTAGAGATGAATCACGGTTAAGGCACGGATAGAGTCACGTATACAAATAACGATCAACACTGATTTCACTTGTTTTCTTTATTTATTTAATTTCTGATATAAATAAGCATTTTTTTTAAGTATATATTCAATTTAAACTGTTTGATTGACATTCATTGTATTTATTTTATGTTTTAAAATAGATGTTTAAGATTTTTATATGTTTATATATTTATTCAAATTATTACTGAACGGTAGTATCCGTAGTTATTATACTCTCAAGTTAAAGTAAAAGTAATTGAGTTTGTGTTTTACTTTGAATTATAAAACAGAAAATTAAGATATTTAACTTGTCAAGTGAATCACAGTTTTCCAGTCGCTCATCTCTGTTACCTGACAGCTGATAGTGTTGTAAAACGCTAAAAATACACAAATAACATCGCAAAAGAAGAAGCAGAACTCGACAAGAATTTTTTGATTGCCAGAAAAAAGTAATTTATTTAATGAAATGGATCATCTGGACAAGTGCCGCGTTTGCTCCTGCGGAATCGCTAGCGGCAAGAGGGCCTACAACCTGCTGGAGCTGCCCAAACTGGCCGCAAAGTTCTCGGAATGCACCAATTTGAAAGTTGATCCCGAGGAGGATCATCTTATGCCCAGTGAAATATGCAAAATATGTTTTGAGCTGCTGGAGAAACTCCATTCCTTCCGAGCTCTCTGCATAAAAGCCGATAAAAAGTGGCGCACGCAGTTTTCAAGGAAGACAATGGACAGGAGGAAACTCATCCATGATGTGGAGGAAAATGTGGAGGTAAAGGTGGAGGAAAATGTGGAGGAAGTGGAGGAGAAGAATCCACTTGAACTGGAAGAACCGGAGCTTATTATTTGCGATACCAACGTGAGTCCCGAAAAGAAACCTCCAAAACTTAAGGCGAAAACCATTGCCAAGAAAGCGAAGCCAAAGCCTAAGGAGAAAGATTTAGTAGAAGTAAGTGTTATAGGTTACAAAATTGAACTCTATGTAATTATCCCCTTTTTTCAGCCACCTTCACCGCCCAAATTCCAGTGCGACATCTGCTTCGAGCAATTCAAGGAGGAGAAACGCATGCTGGTGCACAAAAAAGAGCACGAAGGCCATATGCTGTATCATTGCACTGAACCTGGATGCGAGGAGGCTTTCAGCCGCAGCGAGAACCTCAGGCAACACGAACTGGAGCATGCGAAGGAGGGCACACGGTTCACCTGCGAAGTGGAAGGCTGCAACAAAACGTATCGCCATAAAACCTCACTAAGACACCACAGCAAGACACATGAAACTGCCCAGCTTCCCAAGACCCACATTTGCGAATTTTGCGGCAAGGTGTTCAAAAGTCTATCCTCTTTGAATCCCCATCGGTTCACCCATACCGATCAAGTGCAACTGCTGCCCTACGGCTGCGAATTGCAGGACTGTTCCATGCGATTTATAAGCGAGAGAAAGCTCAAAGTTCACATGATGCGGCACCAGGGTATTAAGAACTATGTTTGCCCTTATTGTGGATTGAGGAAGACTACGAAGAATGAGCTGCGAAATCACATTAACTTTCATACTCAAGAGAGGACCTGGTCCTGCAAAGATTGCTCCAGAGTTTGCAACAGTTCGTGGAGTCTCCGAAAGCACATTCGCGCCGTTCACGAAAAGGTACGGAACTACGCCTGCAGCTATTGTGACAAGAGATTCGCTACCACGGACACCAGGAAGTACCACGAACTGACCCACACGCGCGAAAGGAACCATGAATGTCACGAGTGCGGCAAGAAATTTATTCAGCCCGCTGCACTGCGTTCGCACCGTAAAGTCCACGAACTGAAGGATCAGCAGTCAGCTTTCACTATCCTGCAAGTGACTAGCATCGTTTAGATGAACTATACGTTGTCCAACAGCTGGAGCATTTGTTTTTTTTCTTTAATGTACAAAGTTCCATTTGCTGCTCCGAAATATTTCTTAAAATGAAGCTTCATTATTCTTGTTAAGAATAATTTAAAAGGAAATGAAAGGAAAAATCCATTAGAATTTCGTCATTTAGCGACAAGTTAACATAATAATTGAGAAAGAAAATTGCGTTTCCAAATAAAAAATTAAAATAAAGTAAGCTGGAACCTTAACCTTACATTAAGAAATTTGTCCTATGAGAAATGAATTTTTTTTATTACAAGAAAGATGGCAGACTATCTTTAACTTTTGAGTTTTATTAAAGCAATTTATAAGTGAATAAAGTGAAATTATCATAAGTTACAACCATTTAAACATAGAAACTATTTTGGGGTGCAACCGTACTTACTGTATAATCATTAAAACCTTTAAAATCCTCTAATAAATGACAACTTCGGGTTGGGATTCAGAATGTAAATAGCAATAAATTGTTTAATTATATTTTCAACTAAAACAAAAATGTACAGGAATTGTGTGTGTGTTTTTTCTTGCGTGTAATTAAATTATTCAGCATCGGATTCGCATCCTGCCGAGAGTCACTAAGAACTAAAGTACATCTGCTAAGGGTCGTGAGTCAGTTTATTGTATATGGTATAGTATATAGATAGCTATGCATATGTATAATGGTGTGGTAAATGATATGACGTGCCATTATCATTTCCCCCTGGTAAATATGGTGAATTCTGTTGCGTTAAAATCGTTGTAAATATGTTGCCTCAGTTATTGTTATAGATATATATTTATATTGGTGAGCTAAATGAGTTTTCTGCAGCTGTAAATATGAGTGTATAAATATGTTGTATTCGTATTCTATATTTGCGTGTACTGTTCATGGGGGGAAATATGATTTCTTGTCTGACATTCCATTCTTTCGCCTCGCTTAGCCTATGAAAAATGCGTTTGTTGTCGATTTTACATTTTTAGAAAATGTTTAAAGTACATAGAACATAAGAATATAGCATATTTTTAGGCTAAATATCACCCACGATTAAATCGTTGCTTAGAGACTATATAAAAACTAGACATATAATACATTCTCGCCTTGTAAGTGTGTGTATAAATATATCCCTATTTCGTAACGCGTACAGATTACAATTCAGACATAAACCAAAGACACGAGTAGAGTCCACGCTTAGCACTAAGTGGTATACATGTGTTAAATGTAACGTAAGTTTAACTTTATAGCTACGGTGTGTATATAACGTACTCTATATCCTATTAACATGTTAAGCTCGCTGAACATTTCACATAATATTTTCGTGTAAAAACTTTCTTCTTTAGACATAGTCCGAGGGCACGGTACTGGTGCTCGTCTCGTTGATGGCCGCCAGTCGTGGCCCTCGTCGTTGCGTCATCGCTGCAGCTTCACCAGGCGTCAAGCCATTGCCTCCACCGCCGCCTCCAAGGATCGCAGCTGCTGCTCCTGCAGTCGCCACACCGCCGCCGCCGCCTCCTCCTCCTCCGCCTCCTCCACCATGATGATCCCAGTTGGGCAGTGGCTGGGACATCACGTTCAGTCCGACGATCTCGTAGGCCCCCTGATTACTGCCACTAGCTCCGCCGGGCATCGCTGTCACCGAGAGGTCCGAGTAGTAGGCACTGCTCGGCGCCGAGGAGACCACCATGGGAATGTCCTGCTCGTGGCCCTGGTAATTATATTTCTGTAATGGCGAGAGCGAGGGAATTTAAGGATTAGTTTTTTGCTTTTTTAAAAATATTTTTTGATCTTTAAGATCTTTAAATTCCAGTTACTCACCTCGCCGCACTGACTGTAGGCCGTATTCTGATACGAGGGATTGGCGGATCGCACGGACTCGCGATCCAGCTCCGCGTAGAGGGCCTCACTGACTCCCACCGGACTGTAGGCGTCGTCCATGTGCGTATAGTGGTTCTCCGCCGGCGATGTGGACGGTGGACCAATCTGATCCGGGCCGGCGGACGAGCGACGACTTCCTCCCAACCAGGTCCAAACACCGGAGTTGCTCGTGGGCCGCCGGATGCTGTCCGCCGAATGTTTGATCGAGATGGGCGATCTATTTTGGCCACCGTTTCGGTTATTGCGACACCACCAAGGCTGCGGGCGACCACCTGCAAGGGGAAGCAGTAAAATAGAGGGGTAAGCCACGAGTTCGCTATCTTTTGTTTGCTTAATTAAAATCGTGTTACTCATACGACACGTTGTCCGCCGTTCAATGATAATTGCAAAAAATATACTCGTATATTCAATGGAATTTTCAATTGCCATTTGTATGGATAATCTTTGGCAGTTGCTTCATTAAAAAATATCAGGAAATCTGTTTGCGGAATTGAGTTTAATTCGATTTGATTCAAAAGTCAACAAAAATGTAGAACCAAAAAATGGTAACTACAAGAAATAAAAAAGTTTTAATACTCTTTTTTTTACAAATATTTTATTAAAAATGTTATAATCTGAATTAAAATATTTTTAAGGCCTTTTTTCCATTGTTCTAATTAAGAAATATTAGCTAATCATTATTGCTGATCAATAAGAATAGGTAATTAAATACAGATGTTTGATATTTAGATTCACATTAAAAAAAAATATTTTAGAACAAACGTAATAAAATATAAAATTTCCCAAATTGATAAATATATAATTTAAAACTTGTTTATATGGGTACAAAATCGATCTTCATTTACAAACGAATAATTTAGCAGTTGAATTGTTTCTTTAATTATAAACTCAATAAACACCTGTTGAAATGAGAGTGAAGCACGATGGATTTGGTATTTCCTAGTGGAAGGAGAGTCCACCAAATCCAAAACCGAATCGAACGCAGCAGAAATCTATGACATTTCGGTTTATAATCGGGCTATAAATCAAACATTCACCTCAGGACGCGAACAAAAGACAAAAACAAACAAACAAACAAAGCGTAAATTAAACGGCTGTCAACTGGCAGCGAGGTGGCAAACAAACTGCACCACTGCACCACCGAGTGGCAGTGGCAGTGGCAGCCACCAAGTGGCCGAAAATGCCAAATGTTTCTCCTTACTCCGCAATCAGCACATGTGATCTCATAATGCCCAAGTGGGCATGGGAAGGTTAATGGGACCGGGAGCTCCGTCTCTGTGTGTGACTCAACTAAGCCAAGTTGGAAAGCACTCAAAATCCGAATAGCCATCGTCGTCATTAAGCTCATAATTTATAGACAACTAACTACTCACTCCTAACGCTCAATGAGAATCGCAGGGCGCAAACACGTATAATTGCTGGCCGTAAACGAAGTAGACCTGTTCTCAACATCCGCGGGCTCGAATTTCCAACTCATCCCCAGCTCATTTGCCTACCAGCTAACCGCAAAAATGTGTGTTTTTTATTTTTATATTTATTTAAACTCGCCTTTCACTCTCATTAACTTGGAAAAAGATGGAGCCACTCGGAGCCACTTGGGGCGATTCAGCTAATTAGCGTGGTGCATATACGCAACTGCAGCGACAGTGGGACCGATGGTTTCCCAAGTTATGCACATGCATAATGCAGTTTCACATGCAGATAAAAAAATATATCCCCCAAACTAAATCAATATCAAAGGTAGCCTCAAACTTTAAAATTAGTTTTGTTTAACTTTTAAGCTATTACCTAAAAGTTATAAATGTTTTTATGCTTAAATCCCTATTACTTGTCTATGGTAACAAAAGTAGGTACTTTAAAAACCATTAAAAATTATATTATTAACGAAACGATTTATAAAAATCTTTAGAAAACTGTTCAGTATTTATAAGATTGATGTTATTTCTATAAAATAATAAATTTATAATGTAACAAACATTTTTTAAAATATCATATTATTTCATAGTACAAAATCTACAAGCTAGTTGAGTTAAAATAATACATTTAAAACAAGTCCATTTGTGTATAAACAAAGTGCAATAAAAGAGGTTAGATAGCTGAAAATTCTTTCACGAAGTGAGGACGGAAATTTTAAAAATTTAAATATAGCTTGTATTTTTTTCAGTGCCTTCAAAGTTGCAAAGTCGGAGTCGAAGTCTGTTTTATGCTTATGATTTACGTACTGCGGCTAAGCGAATGTCCAGCAGTTGTGGCTTTGGCCGCGGCGATTATTACCCCCAAACCGAAGTTATCGTACGTAGGTGCTCATATACATGCATTTTGTGCATGTCACCAATGCCACAAACACCGAGCACAAGACTCCCAGACTCCTAAACCCACTCCATGGACCCAGCTCCAGCTGAAACTTGGCTTTAATGGCTGTTTTTGCGCCGTGTTAACGATGTTGCCGCGGCTACTGCACAGCTAACTCAGCTGAATCGAGCCAAAGCGAGCTGAACTGAGCTGCAACTGCAACTGCAACAGCATTGCACTTACTATTATTTTTTTTGGGTTTCTCAATGTGCTGCAGCACAGTGGTATTTCCAAAGAAGTGTACTAAAATTTTTTAAAAATTGTTTTGGCTGATATCTGGAATTCCACAATTATGTTATGTTTAATTCCTTTGAAATGTTTGGGGGCTTATTTCAATATTTTTTAAGAACAAACTGTATTAAGTGCCTTGGAAAGATTGGAAGATTTTGTTAAAACTTTTGAAAACTTTGTAAGCTGTCCCAGTAGTTCACTGTTCCTTTATTTTATTTAATTATAAAATAATTAAGGTAAAATAAAAACAGATAAACATATCTTGGGTTTAATAAAAAATAAAACAAGTCAAAAATTTAAATATAACTATACATTTCGATACAGTTTAAATCATATGAGCCAAAATTACACTAGATTTTCCTTAGAATTTCCTTTTTTTTAAATTCCTAAAAAAATGTCCCTCATCTAATGTGATCCTTTGTCGTTTCCCATGTATGCTTCACTGTACTTGACTGCATTATAACAGCTACCGCAGCAACCTTATCTCCTTCTGCTTATCGCAGCCAAAAAACACGGCAGCAGCAGCCAAACCGCAAACGGCAAATTGTTGTTAACAAAATATTTCGCAGTCAACTTTTGTTCAGATGAAAAGCGCACAAAATCAAAAAAATAAATAAACGAAAAATTAACGAGCATTTTGGCTTTGGAATTTAATTTGTGTTATGTGGATTTTTATTTTTCCCCTTGGCTACCGTTTTTTTTTTGGTTGCTTTTCAAATGGCAAATATGACATGTGTAATGAAGTCTTAATAGTTGGCCAGATAATGCCAATCTCAGTACGGTGTCTTGCCCACAAATGTCACATTGAATTTTTCGTTTATTTTATATATATTTTTTTTGTGTGTGCTTGATTATCGTGAATTCTTTGTATGCATAATTAAAATCATGTTACGCATACGACACGTTGGCTGCTGTTCAACGATAATTGCAGAGAATTTCCTTTGAAATTGACACCATCGAATGTTGCAATTGCCATTTGTGTTGATTGCCTGCCGTGATTGCTTAAATATGTAAATTAGGTATTAGAGGGATTGCAATGGGAGGTTATTTTAAAAAAGGTGTGCACACCTTTTTATTTATAGAAAAGATAAATACGTGTAGAACTGTTTTTTCCTATTAAAATGTTTTTAATTATATTTTTTTTTAATTAAAGAATAAAAACGTTGCTTGTTTAAATTCAAATTAAATTCAAATTTAAAATAATAGTGAAACAAACAAAAAACAAAACCGATTAAATCGTTTGAGCATTTTAATGTTGTCAATTAAATGTACAAAAATGTTGCAACCAAAATTCAAAACATTTGCAAAGTTAAATAATTAAAATGTTTAACCAAGCCAGTAAAAATAAACAGTTTACAGCTAACAATTGAATTTAAAAACTTTAAACACCTTTACCAAAGAAAATGTTGCAACAAATAAACACCACTTAAATGTGCATTTTTGGGCAATTGAAAATTTTCTCTTTCGGCACAGAAAAAGACTCCTAAAAAAATGCACAAAAAAGAGTCTTTGGCAACTGGCGCTTGTCTCTCAACTCTCAACTTTTCGACGTTGACTTGGACATAATCACGCGCTTTAAAAGCTGCTGACAGTTTAACGATTTGTGGCGATTGTTTGTTTCTCCAGTTGTTTTGTTTTGTTTGGTGCTTTTTTTTACTTCGCTTGGGCCTTAACATGCAACATGCAACCGTGCGTACCACCAACGAAATGCCAAAAAAAACAACAGTTTTTTTTTTGGCAAAATACAAAACAAAAAAAAGTAAAGGAAACCGAAACCGAAGACAGCTAATTGGCTGCTGTGACATTAAATGCCGTCAACAATTTGTCCTGCATGTCGATTGTCAGCAGACGGACAGTGAAATTGGCGCCAATCCTCCATCCTCCAACCTCAATCCTCAGCCGAAGAAAGGGAAAGATTTTTGGGTCGAAAAGGGTCGTTTGTCAATAATTCGCCTACTGTAAGCCCGTCCAGAATCGCCAGTCGGAGCAACTAAATCAAAATAGCAGAGACTTTAATCCCTCCTCCTTCTCAGCCCATTTTGCACGACTTTCGAACGTGTTTGACGAAGTCTCTGGCCATGACAATTGTTTTGGCTTTGCCTTAATTTGTCTACAAATTTTCTTTTACTCGAAAGTTTTTTTTTTTTTTTTTTTTGTAGCCAGCACGTAGCTGTAGCCAGGGGCTCGATTTCAGTTTCAACTGCTGCAGCAGCAGCAGCAGCATCATCTCTGATTTGTGGCACGAACGTGAAGTTCATGCATTGTCGTCAAAAATTTGTCTTCATTTTGTTATTTTGCCTTCCTTCTGCCACACAGTCCACAGTTAAACAAATTAAAATGTTACCGCAAAAAAAAAAAAAAAAAAAAGGGAACTGAAGTCCAGAACGAAAGATTTCTTTGAATTGCATGCAACGGCAGAATTATGCAATTAAAAATGGAAATGAAAATGCAAAAAGAAGGCAAGACCCTCGATGATGAGCAGAGGTAACAAAAAACCTGACCTGACTTGGCTTGGCTAATTAATCAGGAATGGCTTACCAAAAAAAAAGCACCAAAGTGATCAGGGTTCTTTGAGGAAGTGAGATATTGAAGGGATAAAATCGAGGGATGAGGGGGGAACCATTAAAAAAAAAACTTATATTATTTAACATTTTTTAAAATCGTAATTTAGTAGTTGAAAAAAATATAAATATGATTTTAATAACCCATTTCTAGGCACAGACAAAATAAAAAACATCAGAACTTTCCACCCTTTTAAATTAACTATTAAATATACTTTAATTGGGTATTAAATCAACATAGAAATTTAAATAAACTATAACCTAACAACCTGCTAATACACATTTAATCACCCATAACAAATCATCCCCCTGTCATTTAAATTATCGCATAAAATAAAAGAAAACATTTGTCCACTTACCATTGGCATTCGCTGATTTAATTCTGCAAAGATAAGAATGGAAAAAATGTGTACCAATTAATAAACAGAATTTTAATAGACTGCCGGGCATAAATTAGTATAAAGTAAATGTCAAACATGTCAAGCGACAAAATGGCAAATGCCAAAACGAATGACTTAGGACACAAACTTGAGAGCAAACGAATGACTCAAGACACAAACTTGGGCCACGCAAATGTTTGTGTTTTAAGAGCCAGTTGCGTGTGACGCAAACTGACACGCCGATAAAGCTAATATTAAGTATCTGTGTGCCGCTGGGGCAGATAAAAATCCAATGGCAACAACGGAATCGCATTATCCAGCAGCCAGGGAAACACATTCACCATTTGTTGCGATTAGATTAGACCCAAAAGATGTTTTTATTTGCGATACTCGAAGAGTAAGCAAATACTGTAAACGATCAAATGTCTGTCTGTCCGTCCGTCCGTCCGTTCGTCCGTCCGTCCGTCCGTCTGTCTGTCCGCACAAACATTGAGATCTCGGGAACTATAAGAGCTAGAACCACCAAATTTTGCACACAGACTTCTATGAGCAAGGCGCAGATCAAGTTTGTTTCAAAACCTGACCACGCCCCTTTTTACGCCCACAAACCGGAAAAAACTCTGTGGTGTCCACATTTTTAGTGCTAGAGAAAAGTGGCCCTTACAAATGTTGTTCGTGTTGAAAATATCTACCCAAATATCTAAAAATTTTTAAAATCTGACCATTTTCAAGAAATTGTGTATACAACTGCGTTGAAAATTTTTATTGCGCTCAAAAGTAGGCAAAACAATTTTTTTTAGAGGGGCGCTTAAAACTGATTGCGCATGAAAGTAGGCTACACATTATTGAAGAGGGCTAGCTAACTGTTTTTAAAGAGTGCAATGAGTATCGCAAATTTTATAGTCGGGAAACCCGACTATAGCGTTCTTTCTTGTTTTTTCTTGGGTTTTTAAAACCGGCTCGAAGCCTGAGTGATTTGTGCCCAAAACTTTGAATTGGCAGGTGTTTTTCGGCCGTGGCTTTCCATGTTTTCTGGAGCAGATTTTCCAATCCGTTTCATTTTCTATTTGCACTTGCTGACTCCGCTTTTCTGGGTCACATCAAGCGGCACGTAATGGTCATATATATACGTCTATATATATTTTCGATCTGTGCGTATCAATTAACCGTCTGTCCGAATTGATTGAGTGCAGTGCGGCATGCGCTGAATTTTCCCCTCGCTTTGCCTTGATCGATTATAATGTTAACTCAACTCTTTCATTTTTTTTTTCCTTTTTTTTTAGTGTTAGTTTCAGTTGTAGTTTTTGTTCTCCTCAATTCAATTAAATTGAACAAGCAGTCGCCGCTGTCTCGGGGGCCTTGGCTGTGCGCTAATTTACCTAGCTCGCGTTTTTCATCTTATTTTCCAACGATTTTCCTCCGTCGCGTTATGTTCAATTTTCTGCGCTTGTAGTCTCTATTTTTTTTATTACTTTTTTTGGAGTTGATCGAGTTTTTTGCATGCTAATTGAACACGCCTTTTTGTGTCTTAAATGCATTAAGCGGTTTAAACTTGACTTTTGTTTTTGCAACTACGAGACCAACTTAAAATCATTTTAGAGGAGCGGGCCTTGGGTTCTTAAATCGAAATCCATATAGAAAGGCGGAGTATTTTAAGCTTAGATTTTATTTAAAGGGTCAGAGCTATCATAAAGGTTAATGCCTTTAAATGCACTCAATCTGTGCAGTTTTTTTGCAGAATTCTATTGCAAGTTTTTTGGATTTGTATTGTCATTACTTTGTGTCCCATAAATAAATATATAACTTGTTATTATTAAATATAGTAAATTAACCAAAAACCAGTTTAAAGATTTAGCTCAATAACAAGACTCAATGGAACTTTGAAATTTTTCCTACAAGTCTCTGTGGCCATTTGAAAGACATTAAACCGTCTGTCCAGACGTTGGGCAAACATTGTCACAAAAAGCACACGAAATCCGAATGGCAGGTGCCACTTAAGACTTAAGGTGGCCAAAAGCTAAACAAATCAAGTCGACCGCAAAATACAGAAACAAATGCAACAGCTCGGTGACTTGGTGGTGGAGACATGTGCCAAGCAAATTTATAGCACCATTACGACCAGATCGAGAATTGCATCAATATGCAAATAAGTGTAACCGATATTACATGTAATTGCTGCTAATTTGGCAGCCAACACGTCCGACCACGACGTGACATGCTCCACACTGAGAAACGGTTGCGAAAACAAGTCCCAAAATGAGTGACTAAGGCTGACGGCAAGGTAAACAGCGTGACATTCAGGTGAGGGGGACACAGGTGAGGGGGGTCCACAGGTGATTAATGCAAAATCAAATTTGGTCCAAAAAGCGTGAGAATAGGAGACCAACGGCACTTGATTGAGACAAGTTGACACAGGAAAAGTGAGTTTGCTTACAGAAACTTTTGAATACATTATTGTGAAATTTTGAAAAATATTAGTAGAAGGTTTTCAAAATTTAAATAATTTATTTGTATTAAAACCTATTAAAAGTTTAGACTTTTACCACATTGTTTTTAAATGGTAGATATTTTTATCACACCATTTTAATTAAATTTCAAGTTTTACATTTATGACTGTTTGTTTTGCAATAAATATTTAGTTAGCTACAAAAAATATTTTAAGGCCACAGCATATAAATCAAAAGGTGGTTATTTTTGTTCAAAATTTATGGGGTAATAAAAACAATATTATGTCTCATGGAGTGGCCATGCATAACCAAATCTATAAAAAACTAATTAAAATAAATTTATTAAGTACTTTTGGTAACAGGAACTGTGAAAAGTGATTCTTGTTTTTAATTAGTTGTTGTATAACCAAAAAATATAAAATTAAAATGTTTAACTAACAAAAAATATTTGCAGTTAAAGTATAAAGGCGGTCAACACTTTTTAATTGGGGAAAATACTTATAAAATAAGACTTAAAACATATCTAAGTACACATTTTTCACAATCATTGTCCGGTGGTATTCTTCGCAAATTCTACAAATTTGTTATAAAAGTTCCCTTCACAAAGCGTATCCATTCAGCCATCTACCCAAACAACTCCATTCAACTCCTCCTGTCCTGGAGTCACATTTCGCATTTGTTTGCTTTCGGCTTGGGCGGATAATTTGCAAAATTAATTTTATGCAAACATGCCGCCAAATAAGACGACATGACAATTTAATTGGACGCGACATGTGGCCAGCGTTTCCACTTCAAACATCGCAACTGGAAGCCCACGGCAGCAGTTGAATAAAATAAAAAAAAAAAAAATAAAAATAACAACCACGGCGCCTGCGCAACGGCCAATCGAATCGGACAAAGATTTCTGTTAATTTGGGACTCGCGTGTGTTGTTCTGTACCGCCCCCGTACCCTTCTAAACAAAAACACATCCCCCCTTCCCTTCAACACCGAAAAAAATCGTCATATAAACTAAAATATTTTCAAAATAAAATAATAAAATATTATATAAATCATGTAATACCAGTAATCTACTACTAAATGAAAACTTTTCAATATACAAAATTAAATAGTTTATAAGCTTGATGCTATGTTGTATTAAATCAATACGGAACTTTTGATTCTACCAAAAATATAAATTTAATATAAGTAATAAATAAAAGAAATAATTTAAGTTCGGGTATTATTTTTGGGTGCTTGCTTTTTATACCATTTACTATAAACAATTTCATTACAAGAGGTTTATTGAATCAAAACCTTTTCTTATAAGCCATGTCGTTTAAAACATTTATTGTTGAGTGCAAATTAAAACTTTTTGGTGTACCTACAATTTAAATTACTAAGTATTCACTTGTTGCTATTTAGTATCGGTACTAAACTATTTATACTGCTAACAGTTTAATGGATTTAAGCACTGCATGATTCTTTTTTTTTTTGGGTGTATCAAATAACCATTTAAATGTACTCGTATCGCATATCTGGCGATTGGAGTGTGTGACCCACTCTCCACGGCCTTTTGATAGACTCCAAGCCAAATCCAAGCAACGATTTTGGCCATATAGGAACGCCTGTGGCAAAAGTGCTGTGTTTCGCTTAAAGAGCAATTAAGTAATAAAGCAATTTCATGTTCCTTTGTTTTCGGCATCGATTATTCTCAGCCATTTCAGTTGACTCACTTAAGAGGTTTTATTTATATTTTGGTGGGCGTTTAATTGAATTGCTGGTGGTGTTGGATCGTGTGGGCAATGCATTGTAAATCTTTATAGTTACACAGATCCCACAGCTCAGATATTCGCAAGTCTCCATGTATATACATACATTTTTTTTTTTCAATTTGTCTGGCGTTGTAAATGTCGCCGTCGCCTGAACATGACGGATCGCTGGGGTCATCAAGGGGTTAAGAGTTGAATGTCCTCTTCTCTCTCCTTCAACAATTCATATGTGTGTACTTTTTGCTGTCTTTTATCATGACTAATTGCGGCATTTTTCTAGCTAAATGCCAAATTGTGACTGTTTATTCATTATATCCATTATTTGCATTTTTTTAATTTATTCGCCGCTTGTTTTGGCCAATTAATTTTGAATGGTCAATTTATGAGCTCTCTTTGGGGACGAGTCAAATTTATTTATTATGGGCAATTGAACATGTTCAAGAAAGGCCCAAAAAAGTTGTATGGAATTGCCATGTATGACCTGCGGTGTCATAAATAATTTAATACCACAAAATTAAACGAGTATCGGCTATAAATATCATTATTTGACAGGAATTTATCGGAAATATGTTGTGTATTTAGGAGTCTTTGGAGAGAGCATTTTACTAATAGGGAAAGTATTATTTAACTATGTTTTTATTATATTAATATCTACTCATTTTATTTATCAACTTACCTTCTACATCTTAGAACTATGACCATTACAATAGCACCTATGAGAGCCGATATGATTGAAACTATGATTAGGGTGAATGCCCATCCAAGTTCTCCAGCGGTATCTGCAAAGGAGGAAGCCACAAAAAAATAAATTGTTAATGAAAAGTAGCTGCATGTGTCTGTGTAATGAGCATAATAAAACTGGATGATCGGTCTGGCCAACAGTGGATATATATTACCTTTTATGATTATGCAATTTTTATGGAGCGATGGCGATAAAGATGATGAATTCATAAAAAGTAATGAATATGAATAGGTAGTGGAATATGAAATATGTATGTAATGTGAAAAAATGTGTATAAATAAGACTACAGTGATCACACGCATTCTAGAACCGTAAGTTGGTTTAGAAATAAATTTTGTTTAGTGTTTTTTGTTGTCTATGAATTTCATGTTAAATATCAAATATGTTTGAGTTTATTCACTGCAATTTTTACTGTAAGTTTCTAAGTAAGTTTCTACTTTCAAGCCATGTTTTCCTAAGATACCCAAAGGTATTTTTTTTTATTAGCAATAAACTGACGGAACTCTTCAATTCGTGAGTGAAGTCAATTAGGCCTGCAAGGCGATTAAAATGGCTCTCGAAAAAAAATACCGCACTTGAATTCAACTGGAGAGCGGTTAAAATTTCTCTTAAATGCTCACTTACATATGTACGGCGCATTTAACGATGCAAAATTAATTACAAACTTTATTATCTTAACAACTTGAGGCTGACGTCGCCGTTACCGTCGCTGCCCCCACTGGTGATTTAGAATATTTATGGCCGCAGTTAAATGAGGCGCGCAATGGGAGTGAAGGGGCTGGAAGTGGAGGTTCACTTCCTCCTTCTCATCCACCATATATATATATATCTGACTATATATATCTGTATCTGTATCTCTTTCGGACATGCGGCTGCGTTTTTGACCCTTTTTCGCCTAGTCCGTTATCTCTAAGTGGGCATCGCATCGCCTCGCCTTATAAAAGGGGAAAAAGGTTAAATTCAGCAAACAGAAATCAACACGCATATAAATATTTCAGCCCGCCTTTGGCCTTTCTACGCTATGTTTTATATCCTTTTGATAAAAGCCGAAGCGAAATTGAAGATGAAATAAACAGATTACGAAAAGGGGAAAAAGGTCGCTATATTAATACTCTTTATTTATGTTTATTTATTATTATTTATAAATTTTTTTAAATTATTTATATGTGTTCATATTTATTTATATTTATTTATGTTTATTCATATTTATTTATATTTATTTATAATTACTTATAATTATTTATACTAATGCAGAATTGTACAAAGTTATAGTTCAAACACTTAAGATGGCCTTGTAGTGCACTACAGTCCCAGGCTCAAATCCTATCTAAGTTAATTGATTAAAAAAAAATATTTAAGCTTAAAATATATACATAATTTAGTGATAATTTTATAGACTGATATGAGAGTCAAAAAAAAAGACCACAAAATTTCTAATTATCTTTAACATTTTTTGTGTTTAATACATAAATTAAATCATCTTTATTAAATTAAACATTCTTGTTTTATTTTTTCTTAAAGCTTCTTTGTTTTTATATTTTCATTTTATAGGATTACATTATTTTTCTCTTATTTACTTCACATATTCCCTTGACCTTTTTTACTCTATTATATCTGAAGTTCCTCATTTTACTCCTTAAACTCTTTTCTAGGGCATTACAAAAAAAAAACAGCAAGAGGGTGGCCAGCAAAATGAACGTAATTTAGCCCCTAACTAACTGATGAATGGACTATCAACATTTGCCTTGTACTCCTGAATTACGCCCCCTCACCCCTCCCCCCTTTGACTGCCCCTTCACCTTTGACCCCATTTTCGCGCTTATAAATTAGGTAGCCACTCACCCCGTTTGTTATCTCATTGCCAGTTGCTTAAATATTTATGCTACTCTGCCCGGTGCTATAATGAAAGCAAACGCCATTATGTTTTTCCAACCATCCTTTTGCTCCCAACATCTTTTCATTGTCTTCGCTTCGTTATAATTCAATTGGCCAAAAAAACGTACAAAAAAGAAGGTACCTTGAAAACTGGTAAATGCGTAACGTCTTTGGAAACTGGGTAATTAATAACAAACAGAATGGGAGCGAGTGGAAAGCAATTTTCGCTTGAATTGAGGATGTGGGCGTGGCCGGCAGGAAACGCGTTAATAAGCGGCGCCTCACAAAGTGTTAAATAAAAAAATGATGAAAAACAAAAAACGACAGCGGAGAAAATTAAATGAGAAAAACGAGCTCCACTTGTTAATTGAACTAACGAGTCGGGAGAAAAGAAATAAAGCATTTCACTGACTTGTGGCTGAGCTTCACAACATGACTTCTATGCGTTAGTTAATCTGCAGAGCTATGAGCTCCTCATAGACAATAAATTACCATGCTGATTTGCATTAAAATTAACAACTTTTAGACTAGACATGGTTTTTACAATAAGCCGTTTCCTTTAATTACAAAAATTTAAACTACATTATTTTTTCATATTTTTATGTACTAACTTATTAGTAAAAGGAAAGTCTTTAACTTTATGCAAGTAAAAATAAGAGGAAATAGTCGTTCGTTTGTTACAGGCTAATAAAATTGTAGATCCATTGGTTATTTTACCGGAAGTATAATTTTACAGGTAAAATTTAATATTACCTATTAAAAAATATTAAAAATATTAAAAAACTATTGAAAACTTTTAAAAAGTTGTTTAATTAAATTGTGTAAAAAATTATAACTATTAAACTAAATTATTTATCTTAAATTGGTTAAGTTCAACTATAATATTAAATAAATATTAGTTAATTGATATTTAAAAATTATTATAAAATTTGTTCTGCGTATAAACATTTGTAAATATTATGGTTTTTATATTTTTAAATGATTCAATGTTTTGCTAATTATCCTGATATTTTTATACATTTATACAGGGGCTTTACCGCATCTGCATTCCAGCTCATACGTTTCCCCCATTTTTTAGGACCAAGGTCTCTTAAGGCCAGGACTGCAACTGCAACCTGTCGGATGCTGTCACAGGAGCCAAACTGAATGTAATTCCCCAAAAGACTCGTAAATAGCTAAAACATCAGATGGGGACCCTTTTAACCAACCAGCCAATGCCACTCGCTGGCAGTCAACAGGTAACAGGTGTGCGCAGAGCTCACCGCTCTACAATGCGTACATTTACCTGTGAGTGATCTATTTCAGTGCTCTTTCGACCTAATTGGCAACTCATTAAAATAATTTTCGTGCAATGGACAATGGACTTGTGTTGTTTTTTTTTTTGACATAGAACATGGGCAATGGTTTTCAGCGTTTTCTTGGAACTTTTAGGACTTGACACGAGCAAAAGTTGCTGCAGCTGTGCCGAAGTTTTCCAGCGAAACTGCCATGTTGCTGTTGCTGCTGCTGCTGCCATTCTGCAAAAGTAGCAGCAGCAGCAGGAGGTTGCCGCAGATACATCCATCAGATACAAATGAGGGCCTCAGCCCGCAGATGCAACTCACGTCTGTCTGTCTGTCTTTCGGTGTCTGTCGGCAATTGTAATAATCGATCTGCATGTTGAGATGATTGATGATGCGTTTCGTCCAAATGCTCTCAAGATTTATGGCTCCACTTGCACCTCCTCCACCTTCTCCGCCGACTTATCGGTGAGTTTAACAGGCTTGTATCTCAAATGCCGAAAGCCAGCGACATAATTCCGATTCCACGACGTTTATTGCACATTATCGCATAATGTATGTGTATATACCATATGCAAATTTCGAAACCCACCTGCCCAAGTGGGAGAGCCTGTAAAATCCAGTCATTCAGCTACTGCAGTAAATCATTAAAAAATCGCAAGGCCCACAGGCAATGCAGCTGAGCATTTGAGCCCCGAAAACTGTCGCAGTTTTCATTCGGTTTTTTGGTTTTTTTGGATTTAATTGCCTGGCCAAAAATGCTGAAAATGAACACAGGCCAACAACAAGTTTCCCGTGGCATTATCTAACAACGTATCAGGGGGCGGAGGGGGGCGGAAGGGGGCGTGGCTTTCGTGCAGAAATAAAAGGCATCGGCTGGCCAAAACTACGACTCAATTAACAGTCCACACAATTAAATTAAATGGTCGCATTTGTTTTCAAATTGAGCAATTAAGAAATGATTTAGCGACTTTTTTGGCATTGGAATTTTCGTGCGACGACGGTGGGCGATATAAAACGTTTCAAATTAAATTCGAGATAATTAATTAAGCGGGTAGAGAGATGATTAAAACGGTAAGAGAATTTGTTCAATAAATTAAATGTAACTAAAGAGTGAAAACAAATACCTCGTTTATTATTTGGGTTTATGTAATTATCCCGAGAAATATAAAAATATATAAGAAATATATAAAAGAAAAAAATCTTTTAGGAAATTGAAGATGGATTAAACAATTCAATTAAAAAATAATGTGCAAAAAACAATATTTATTAAGTGATTTAAATATATTTTAAGCAGTTCATTATTTTAAACACACTTGTAATTAATTAAGTTTACAAAGTTACACGTAAACAACCTCTGACTCATAACAATCTTAAAACTTACACAAAAAAAATGGATGTCAAAAAGTTATAACCCCTTAAATTAAAGCCATTTCTTATACAAAAAATAACAGATGTGTGGCAAAAGCCAAAACACACCTCTCCAGAAGCACATATATCTGTCACTGCAAATATACAAAGGTATTCCTTTACAAAACTTTCTTACAAATTTTTAAAGAAAGAACATATGGCCGCAAAAAAAAACTCGATTCCCCAAAAAAAGAAAAAGAAAGCGTACAAAACTTAAATGACAAATTAAATAATGTCAGCAACGCGGCGGTTGCCCAAAGGTTAAAGCCATAAAAAAGAGGGCCAGGCTGCCAGATACTCGGTTAAGCCAATATAATAAATTACATGGCGACAGTGGCGATAATCAAATGAACAACAGCAACAGCAACAACAACAGCAAAGTGCAACATGCGTCCGCAACGAAAGTCGTTAAAAAAAACGCACTGAAAAAATGTTTATTCCCTGCCTTATATATATGTTTTTTCTGGTCAGCGAAAATGAAATAAAAATTAAACTGAATGCGCAGGCGCAGAGACAGAGGCTACAAAAAGAGGGCAAAAGGGGGTCAAAGAGGGGGACTGACAGGACCCCCAGCGGCGGCGCCACCAGATACAAGATACAGATACGAAATGTGGACTGGGAATGAACCCAAAGATGCGACATATGCCGAAAATTTTCAACAGAAGTTCGACTCTCAAGAATTTTGCATGCAATTTTAGCAAATTTTCAGGTTTTTAACTTAATTGGGGGAAGAGGAAAGGGTTTCCTCAAAAGGATCATTAGCGCAATGAAATCCTTTTGCATTACCACCAGCAAAATAACAACAATTACCCGGGCCCAAAACAATTAAGCGAAATTGAGTTGTCAATCCCGGAGAGTGGGATGTCATGTAAATACATTTGAATTGAATTGCAGGTGGAGTAGAAAACACTCTTCAAACGCCACTCGACACTCGTCAAAAGTGCTGTGGGCCATTGTCTGTCTGTGGCTCAAAGTCTGCACCTTTTTGGTCTAATTAAGAGCCACAATTAAGTGCAAATGTGTATCCCCGTGTGCTGCTGCTGCTGCTGCTGGTAATGTGCACCGTAATTACGCACTGCAGACGAGTGAGTTGAGTTACCAACTTGGCTGGTAACTAACATTTTTTTAATGGCCAACTACGAGAGGGGGAGAGGGGATTGTTACAACTGTTAATTTGTGGTCAATACCACACGATATTCCAGTTGCTACCCTTCCTGCTTTTTTTGTTTCTCTTCGTGGCAGGTGAGAGAAACTGGCTACTGGTGGCCATCATTAGCCATTGTTTATTCAGAGTTTTTCAGTACCACCGCTTTTTTGTTGTTGTTGTAGTGTTTTTAATGACTTAATTTTACCGCAGTGGCAAGTGGTATTGTTTGGTAATTTAGTCAACTGCATTTGGAGTTTTTTTTCGATTGCGGGGGTGCTTTTAAAATTTATTTGTCAAAGGTTTTGTAAAGACTATTGCTTTAATGATGGAAATGTTATGATAAGATACAGAAATTAGTAAATATTTTAAATAAAATTCAATTCAAAATTCTATTTAATACCTACCTACTATTTTAAGAGATTAAAAGATTTAATTTTTAATAAAAATACATGTTTCTAAGAAACAGAAAGTTTCAAGCCCTTTAACAAATATGCACTCAATATTTTTATTATGTATTTGTAATTAAAATATTTTATCAGTGATTTAATTAAATATTTATTGAAGGAAATAAAGAAAATTTATAAAATACAGAAAGTAGCAAAGCCCTTTAATAAATATAAATACAAGTTTTTCAATTCTTTTAATTTGTTTTCATTAATAAATATCCTTTATTCTTCCACTTAAAACTACTTTAATCGTTCCCAATCAATTTTGTTAAATTAAAAAAGAAGGAATCGCCTTAAATAAATATTATTTATTATTCAATTTAAGAACAGATATCAATAATCTTTATTCTTACACTGAAAGCCACTTTAAATCAAACTTTCCAGAATCGAAACCCCTGGGAATGCAAACTTTTTACTTAAAAAAAGGCTGCCAACGAAATGTCTGCCAAGTTTTTTGCCTGTCTTGATTACTCCCATTTTTTTTTTTTTTTACTACTGTTTGCTACATTTTAGCCAGGCAAATGGAAGTCCCCGTTGCCATTTGGCACCCGCTGCAGATATATATTGGCATAATGCCATTAAATGCCTTTGACTTGGCAAGTAAAAGCCAAAATCTGTTGACTGTCACAGAAAAGCGAGCGAGTAAATTCAATTATGCAAAAGAGAGCAAGGAAATTCAATTTAACAACTGGGATCCGCCAAGGGAAAATGGGTTATGGGTTGGAGTTTTCTGGCCTAGACATTGTGCAATGGATTAATGTAATGTCAACGTAAATTATTATTTATTTGTTTGTGCGCACGCGAGAGACAGAAACTTTTGCTCCCACATAATAAACATTGATTAATTGCCAAAAACAATTAGTGCATTAACACGCTTGTGAAACAGCCAAAAAACGAGTGACTAAGGGGCATAAATTAGGTCTTATAGTGGAGTTGCCACATAAATTAGGCATTACCCGACTTGATAGCGATCAAGGGAATTTTTTTTGTTATTCGGCCACCGCCATTTGTCAAACTAACCAAGACAGAAAACTGAAACCGACAAAAATCTACATAAGAGTTATCATTATTAATAAGGAGAAGCCGAAACCGTGGCTCATTTTTTTCTCTCTTTTTTTTAATACTCATTTAATATGCGACGGTATCCAGAATGTGAATGGGATTTCCATACAATCAAATGTCTCAATTATGACTGCAACTCTTCAGGCCAACACAAAAAAAAATTTGCATAACAATGCCAACAAATTATCTACTAAACATTCATGTAATTACTTAGAAGCAGAATTATGTCCGAGAATCTCTCATGCATATTTCTCAGATATTTTAGAGGCGGCTCATTTAATGTTGAAATGTCTTAATTGAATTTTATATCTCGTGGGGAATTTCTTCAGAATTAAAAAGGAAACCTTTTAGCTGCTGCTGCTGTCTCACCAAATAGAAATATTTAAATGTCATGGCAATGAAGTGACAACAGTTTTTTTATATGCCACACGGCACACGATTTTCTGAGACGATCTTTATCTATAGAGTTTCCCAACCCAAAAGCCAAGTGCCCTTTGCTCATTAGGTTTATCACACGCGTTCTGGGCCAAACATTTCACCTTCTCTATTTCATGTTGTCCTTTTTATAAGGGGCACCCCGCCGATCAGCCAGGTAATACCCATGGCTAGACAGGTAAATAAAGTTCCAGTTCCTGTTTGACTTTTAGTGCCGCATGATAAATGTGTGTCTGTGTGTAACTCTCAGGTGTTTTGTTGTCGCTTCTAGAAATGAGTTTCTATTTTCTGTAGGGAAAAAGATTCATGAGCTAGGAGTTTAATTGTTCGGTGATATAGGATCCTTTCGCAGCTCTCTATTCAATTTATCAAACTTAATGTGTTTTTTTTTTAACCCACAGAGACTTCTCATTAGTTTCTGTTAACCCGAAAGACTGATTAATTATTATACTTTATTCCCAAAGTTTTCTTTGGCAACATTTGGCAACTTTCAACTTTCAAATGGGAACCTATCAATGGCAGTTCAGCCAGCCAACAAAAACTTTGGCACTCGAATGACAAATGGAACCGCATGGAAAACCCAAGGAATTTGCCCTGTTTTCCCAGGAAAGGAAACGGATGTTAAATGGGGGTGGGCGGAGGGGGCGTGTCAGAGTACATATTTTACAATATTTATTGCTTAGGCGGAAACTTTTTGCCAAGTTGAATTTTAATTAGTTTTGTATATTTGCCTCTTTGCAATTCCACGAAAAGTTTGCGGCAAATATAAATCTTCGCTGTGTGAGCCGCGAACTTTGTAGGCAAAGTCAATTAGGCCCTAAACTTTAGCCCAAAAGAAAAGAACAGAACGAACAGTCGTTGTGATTGAACTAAAATAAACAAATTCAAATTTGTGATTCAATGAAGCGTAAGTCAAATTTAAATTTACCAAGAAATAGCGACACATCTCGGGTAGCTATGTTAATTGGTGCAGAAAGCTGTTTTTATTTTTTAATGTGCCCCCAGAGCTTATAAAAAAATGTGATGTTTTATTTATGATTCTTTATTTTTGGATTGCCATTTGAAAAATGCATAAAACACGCCCACTCTACTGAAGCAAATGGAAAATGTTGGTTCTTCTTAGCTGATTATTTATACGGCGCATTAGCTTAATCTCATTTATGTATGTGTTCCAAAATTCTTTTAATAGTTTTCGAAAGGGATTGAGGTGTGGTGAGAACTGGAAGAGAACTTTTTTGGTGTTTAATGGCTTATACAAGAGATTGAAGGATCAATTCATTCAACCAAAAGATTATTTTTTCATGACTTTAAGTATTTCCCCTTCTGATAAAACTAGTTTAAACTTGGTCGTAACAAGTACAAAAGTTCTTCTGTGTAGGTATCATATCTCCGTGGGTAAAAATAACAAGAACTGTTGACACAACTCCGTAAATAATAAAACGAAAGTCAACCTTAAATGCCACAGTAAAAGACAATTAAACAAACAAGGGGCAAATCGTAAAAAATGTAGAAAACGAGACGAAAAGAGAGACATTTTACTGTTTTTCGTTGATCCATATCGCTCGCCTATGCAAATGCAAAATGTAACAAAGCGAATGGGAGAATGCATTTAAAAAAAATAAGGTAATTTAGATTTTATTATCCCTAGAGAATGGTTTTTTAGTTACAAGACTTTAATGTTAAGGAAAGTAAGCTGTTAGACTTGAGTAACTTTAAATAATCACCTCTTCTTAAAGATTATAATTTTTTAAAATATAATTTATTTAATATTGTATCGAAGAGTGTCAAGATGTTGTTTCAAATCTCTGTTTAAAAATTCTGTTATAAATTTTGTCCAAGTGTGGATTGATATCATGGCACGATCACTTTATAAGACTGGGGTACCCGACCCAAAAAAAAAGTCAACAGCTACATGGGGCTTATCTACGCCTCGCATCGTCTAATCAAAATTTAAACAGTAGAACAGGCAACGTTCTCTCATAAAAACGGGACAACTCGGGCTTATTTCTGAGGGCTGACCAGGTAGGCTGTCGTAAAAACATATTTGAAATTAGTTAAACATTAGGTGTTACAGTAAACATTGGAACGGGGGGGACAGGAGCGGCGGTTGTCGTTGCTGTCGTTGTCAGTTCATAAAAATTTTTATGATCTTTGACCCGGTGAGGTTTTTTGTTTGTTTGTTTTTTTGTTCTTAATGAATAGAGACCAGGTTACACTCCCACCTGCTTGGTAAATTGTTTTCTTGCAAAACCAGACTGCATTTTATTGTAATTTATAGCCTCGCAGATCTTTAACGGCCTGGGTTTACCTACATTTTAATTTAATTTGCGCCAAGTTGAATGGCAGTTGGGGGTCACCACTTGAAGGCTCTAAGTGGAGAGTTTAGCTTAGATGGTTGGATGAATGGCCATTAAAGTGGGAAGCTAATTAAATTGCCTCTTGGCGAAATCCTGATTAAATTTCTCCCGAATTCAGCCACTCGCGGCGAAAATGTGTTGTAAGTGCATCTTTAGGTGGCCAGTAAATAATGTTCCCTGGCTTAAATTTTTGGCCACTCATCCCCTCCTGTCACTCACTCAAACGGACCTCCTCAACTCAACAGCGGATTTCCCCAGAGCTCCAAAACACAAAATTTTCCCCGAAATTTCCACCCAAGCGGTCGAAAATTTAATGCTGACTGACGCACATAATTATCCGCGCATGGATTTTCAATTAGGCGAAATTTATGTGCATTTCTCGAATGCTCACGGCTCATTAGTAAATTAGATATTCACTCCCTAAAAATACACCAGACAGAACTTGTCGCCTCAGTGCAAAATTTCGTAAGTTGTTTTAGTTTTATTTAAAATTTTTGTTTCACCTCCTCCCTTTGCTAATGAGCTCTGTGTTTTTTTTTTTTGTGGGGGAGAAGTGGTAAAAAAAATTGGTTTTTAATTTTTATATTTCACCGCCAACCAATAGAGTGTGTGCTGCCCCCTTTGAGACTGTTTATGTTTCGGTGCTGGAAAACTGAGCCTACAGTTTCCTTTGATGTTGTCGCTAGAGAACGAGACAATGTTTGTCTGACGTTCTGCGAGATGGTTCTTTGATCTTGAAAGGAGGAGTCGGATATCGTTTCACCAATAATTAGTACACAGAAAAAAAATGAGAGCTATTTCTACTGGAAAGACAGAATCCTCTCCATGCTAATCATTTTATTTTAATTTATTTTGAGCTAATTTAGTTAGTAAAACCTGAAATATTTTAAAATAGATTTTTGAACAAACCATATCGCAAACAGTTATGAGATATTTTCTTTCCTAAGTATTCAATAAAACTGAATATTTAAAAATCAGCAAATTTTTTTAATATTAATTTTAAATTAAAATGAAGTAACATCCAACTGATCCTCATATAATACCATTTCTCTATCTGTAACAAAACGCAGCAGACTCAGTCCAAAGAATAATGGCACGAAATTAAACCCATAAATTGTAATTAAAAAGTGAAAACTATTTTAATCAGCATTTCAGCAATTCTATTAGTTCTGCGCCCGCATTCTGTGGGTCTTTTTATATAGTATATGAGAACTGTGTGTGTGGTCCAGCACGTTTCTCGGGGCTGCGATCTCATTTTTCTGGCCGGGAACTCCGATTGCGATGCTCCCCCTACGCAAGTCTCGCCCTAATTGATTAAAAAAGGAACAAAAGCGGCGCAAAAGCGAGCAAGGGACGACGCCACAATAAAAATGCAAAATGTAAACAAAGTTAAAAATATTACGGAAAAAAGAATCCCACACACAAAAAGACACAGACAATACAGAGACCATCATAATCTTTCTGATGCACTGGCAGTAATAATAATTTTTCGATTTCTTACCGACCATTTTTTCGTTGTTTATCTTTTTAAACATTTTTGCATGGCTGATGGAGGGGTGGGGGTGAAAACCACAGAAAGGAAACTCCAAGCCAAGCAGAAAATATGGAAAATTCCATGAAAATAGCAAATAAGTTTTCTCACTTCCATTCAGCTCCTCGGGAGCTCTCTGTGTGTGTGTTATGTTTACTTTTTATGGCTTCAGGGCACAGTGCGTTTGCTGCAACAATTATACGACTCAGAGCACACAGAAAAAGAACCACGAGGTAGTACATCACAAAAAGTGGAAAAAGTAAGAAAAAAACAAACAAACAAACAAACAAAAACGCTACAAAAATTCACTCATTTCCGCTTACAGTTGGAAATATCTTAAAACAGATGCCGAAAAAAAAGGAATCACGTCTCTTGCGGTTTTGCATAAATTTCATAATCTTCAGATTAGTCATGTATTTTGGCCAAAAGCTTGGCGTTAACGAGCAGTAGCCAATGGTCAGTGAACACAGGCGAAGCGGAAAATTTTTGAATTTTTCATTTACGGATGGAAGAAGATGGATTAACATTAGAATGGAAACAAAGCTGATAAACTTCCAGAAAACTATTCAAAGGGGCACAACGGTTAAGCCAATTTAAAACTCAATTAATAAAAATATTTACTCAGTTTAAATGGATATTAAAAAAATTATAACTTAAAGATATGATTATAGCGTATTTTTAAAATACATTTCACAGTTGTTTAAAATAAATTTCTTAATCAAAAATGGTACGATAAAATTTATATTGTTTTAAAATATTACAAAAGAAGTTTAAGCTTAAGAAGTACTTAATAAAAAAATATAAAAAAATGTACACAGCTTTATAATTTTTAAAAATAATAAACAATTATGTGTTTGAATTATATTTTGTTTGCGGTGGCTTAGTGTATACATTTTAAAATTCCTTTTGTTTTTATTAAAGCTAGCAGCTTAACACGTTATACATTTTTATATTATATCACATTTTACAAAACCCAGAAATATCTTTGTAAATATTTTTATTAGCCAAATAAAGACCACCATTTAAGAACCTGTTAAAGTTCTAAGCTGCTTATTCCCACTCCAATTTGTAGTGCCTCATATGTTTTGCTAATCCTGTTATTGTAGGGAAATAACTTTCCGAATTGCGTTGAGCTAGCATAAATCTGGCAATAAATGTTTTCGTCTATGGGTCCTTCAATATTTATGGTTAGCTACACAGGAGGAGGACAAAGGCTCTAATAGACCAGAAAGGGACGAGGGCGAGTGTTGCCATGTAATGCTTTATGCGGCCAAAGTCAGCAACTTAAATTTATTTATTTGAATTTATTTCACCACCACAATAAAAAAAAAAACATATCAAAATAGGCGGAAGGAGCCGCCGACTTGAACAGCTGCTGTTTTTGTTGGTCGTCGAACGGACCTTGCCTTTTGCTCATTGTTCCCCTGATGTTGTTGATATCGTTGTTATTGCAATAAAACATTTATTCAACAGCCGCACAAAGTCAAACACGAGTCCTTTTTTGGGTTTTGGCTTTGGCTTCGGTCTGAGACCTTTCATTTTTATTATTGTGCCACACAACTTGCTGTAAATATTTGCAGAATACAGAATTGTTACCCTTTATGCGTTCTTTTTTCTTTCTCATTTTGTTATTGTTATGGGTGCGACGGGAAGGCATAAAGTGGGGCATAAATTATACAAAATATGTTGTTGAAATAATCAAGCGGTTAACTTAATCCGCCATAAAGCAAAAACATGTTAGACCAGAATGGTTGAACGAGTGGCTTTAGTTAACAGGAAGTGCCATAAAAATGGGGGATGTCCTATTATTAAAATGGTTCGATAAATAGGAAGTGTTTGGCACTAAAGGGGGTCCTGACTTTTTTTTTTCTTTGAAATATTAAGAAACACTTAATTTGTTACCTCTATCGTTTTAATAAGAAATTACAAAAATAGAACAAAATACATAGCTTTATTTAAACCTAATATTTCTTTATCCTTATAAGTAAGATGTATATTTCCATTTTTTTCTAGCCTTTAAATTATAAGAAAAAATATTATATTTAATATAATCATTTATTCAAACCTAATTTGTGTAACCAGATCGAAAACAAGCAGGAAATATATTTAATCATCTACCTAATTATTTATAATCTTCTCATACATTTCCTATAACTTTCCTGAAAAGAAAAAATTCCCAATTTTAAACAAATCTCATACCTTATATTTTTTTATTTCACCCTAACGAGCTCCATTTTCAGCAAACACACACAGAACTCCTAATAAAGACATTTAGGCGGGTCGAAACTTTTTGCTTTGCTTTTTGTTTTTTTTTTTTTCGGCTGCGAAACTTTGTTAGAATAATTCCCAGAAATACCTGGGCACCCACCGCCATCAGCGGAATCGGCGAAATGTGTCGCCTGGGATTGCCTTTACCTTTCCGTGGCCATTGTCGAATTTCGCATGCCATTTGATTAATTGCCATGCAAATTATGGTGTAAATATAATAACATTTTATTCAGCTGTCAATTTTGTGGCAGAGGGAGCGAGAATAGCCGCAGAAACAAAGCAAAGTATCCAGACATGGGCACGACATGCAAAAACTCAATTTAGAGACCCGCCGACGACGACGAGATGAAGCGAAGTGAATGGCATTCGCTGCAGTCCAGGCACGACTTTTCTGCTTATTTTTTTTTTTTAGGGAGTAGACGTAGTGTAGCGTACCCCCATAACCGATATGACTGGACCCACAACCGAAACGAACCGCAGCCAAACACCTAAGCACAAAATTAAGACATTAGTCAAATTTTGTTTTTCCTTTTTATTTTGCGGTTCTTCTCAGAGCGGGCTTAATCCCTTCGCCACAAAAAATATACAAAATATTTGCCAAAGGCTGCCGCAGGTACTTCCATGGAAGTGCTGCCCCACGTCCAGGTGAGTGTTGCAAATTAGTTGACACGTCGTTGGGGCCACAGGAAATCCCAGACATTCGGCGCGACAAACAGTCGCCCCAGTCGGCCAGTCGGCATGAATAAAGTCATTTATACATATGCACATACATACAAATATATAGTGAAAAAGCTAAAAATGTTTCGCCACTAGCTCTCCAGTCCAGCTCTATAATTAGCCTAATAACGCAAGGCACCCATCGCAGGCTGCGTTTTGGACCTCCATCCAACTCAGCTCAGCCCTGCTCCATGAAGTTTTACTATGTATAATGACTTCAATTTGCCCTGAAAGCGATTCCTGGAAATCAAATACGGCAAACGGCTAAATGCCATGCCATGTCCCATCCCACAGTGCGGATGGAATGCCAGAGATGCGAAAGTGAAGAGGGTTTTTGGGTTTTTAACACATATATAACATAATAGTAATAAAAAGAAAAATATAGGTTTGACGTGTTAATAAGTTAAAATAGTCAAATGAATGATACAAAAATTAAAAAAAAGTAATAAGAGATATTTTCATAAATAGTTAAGCATTTCAGGACTTAAATAGTTGTATATGTATTGTATACTAACACATTAAATTATCTTGAAAAAAGTAGTGATATATAAATTTAACCACTAATTTTTAAACACATTTTTGTGCCTGGGGCCTTGGCATAAGTTAAGCTTACAGGACTTTAAAAGTTGAATACATCTTGAAAAGAGTACAAAATATGCTGATTTAACACATTAAACCTTCTAAAAAACCTAAAACTATTTTTTGTTAACTCACTAAGAAGTTCTGTACAAAAAAAATAAAGTGTGACGCGATGTGTTCAATAAAGGGGCTAGAAAAATAATTATTACTTCATGAAGTAATTGTTCACGCGTCCAACTCTAGTTGACTCGTATGGACAGCGGTCATTTGGCATTCGCTTTGTGTTATTACCAGTAATATTTGGGTTATGGGGTGAGTTCTAACAGGTTTTTAGCCGTAGGGTGAATTTTCCATTTAACTCAAATGAAAGCTTAGGTTTAATGTGGAGTTGCAGTGGTTTTATTTAAGGATGACATTTCTTCGAACTTATATTTGCCAACCAACCGACTGACTTCATTTGTTCTCAGATAAATTAAAGAGCTCACTGGCTGGCTGCATCCTATCTATCCCATCTTCTGTTGCCCACGCCCACTGCCTCATATTTTCATAAACTTTTCCGCGTCTAAGCCGCCGCCCTTTCCCCGCATTTCCCGCCTGGTTTCTTTTACGAGTGCAGAGACAAATTACTGGCGATGTGCCGGGGCGATAGTGCTGGTGGATCCCCGGATCGCGGGCTCGAAACTTTGGCGAAACAACGCCTAAACCCAAAGCTGCCACAAAGAGTTATGTGTGCAAATTAAATTTGCAAACGCAAGTGCACCAGAAAAAAATAAAATAAACAGGAGAAATTAGTAAAACCAAAATTTCTGATGTAAATATTGACTTAATTAGTATTTTTTGGGGCTGTTTTTTTTTATTTAAAGGTTGAAATGGTTTTTAAATTTTGTTAAGTGGTAAAACCGAAATAAAAGACTTTCAAAATTCAAATAAATTGTATAACTTTTTAAACTTTCAAAGTTGTGTCTAAAGAACTCTTTATATTTTTACATCAAAATAAAATTAACTAGAAGTTTTAAATAATTTGCTGGTAAAGTCTTCAAAATGTAAATAACCAACTTTATAGTTTTTAAGTTTTTATTAAGATGAAGTTAATATTTTTTTTGTATTGTGTAAAAGGAGGAGTCTCTCCATCTCGCTTGCCGAAAAGCAATCGAGCCACGCACGCCCAACATCAGTTTGATAAATTGATATCAGCGATCGATGCACGGCCGCCAGATTATTGTCTTGGCGAGGAGTTTTAATTGAAAAAGGACAGGAGCGGACAGGAGGAGCCCTTAAGGGGGATGAGACTCGAAGTGGTACTCACCTATCGAACCATCCAGGGAGTAGGCATTCCGCTGCCATGCCCACGTGCACAGATCACAGGTGGTCAGGCCGTCGGCGGCGACGCTTTCATCCAGAAACGGAGGTCGAGGAGGCGGCGGCACAAAGTGCCCGTTCCACAGTCCATTCTCACTAGCATCGAAGGCCAGCGGTGAGTCGAAGGTGTCCACCTCGATGGCATTGGCCCACCAGTCGTCGTCGTTGAGCGGATTGTATCCGATGGTGGCGGGTGTGGTGACTGCATCCGGATCTGTAGGTCCCGGTAGCTGGCTCTCTATCCTTTGATCCGGTAGTCCAGCCAAGGAGTCCAGCCGCGAGTTGGGGAACACGGAGCGCAGCGTGCTGCTGGCATCCTGGTAAATGTCCACCATTTTCTACCTTCCTACCACATCGATATGGTTCTGGATCTGGACCTGGATCGCGTCGTCTGCGGCGTCTGGGCGACTCTGGAATAAAGCAGTCAAACTCGTTAACTAGTTGTGCAAGACAAGCCATTTGTAAATAATCAAATAACTCATAAATATTGGCAAATGTTGTCAAATTTGGTGACCATAACTGGTCGCCAGCCGATGCTTGTTAGCAGGTACAGTAAAATATCTAGTAAAAGCCTTAAATATCAATTTTCTTGAATTTGAGTATCGAATGTATAATAAAATCAAATTAAATAACCGTCCTGATTACAATTTCAAAAAGTCAGCAACGGTAAAGTCAGTGTGAATACCCTTTATTTAAATACGGTGGCAACCTTGCCTTGCACTCCAGTGTTGCATAGTGTATTTTATATATCACGCGTCTTTCGATTAAAGTTGAAGGTAAGCAGAAAATAGGCGAAAAATCTAGTTTTTAAACAAATTAAATGTGTACAACGTAGTTTATTTAAGATAAAATGACAAACGGATTAAGAAGGAGCCAAAGGATTCGTTCCAGGGCATCCTATCTAGCCACTGAGTTCAGGATATCACCCGGCAGTGAAGACTATCAGGAACTTGACTTTTTAGGATTTGGGCCACGCCGCATAGACAACTTTTCGGCTCGACCACCTCGCACAGACTACACTCCGGAATGGTTGTCTTTTCTAGGACTTGGTTCACCAGCTAGGCCACCATTTCCCAGAAGCTCCCGTTCCCTCAGACCAAGACCACCTCGGATAATATTTACATCACCTCGACCACCTCGCAGGTTCGCTACTCCGGCTATGTTGCCTTTTCTAATCTTCCGGATTGCTCACATGTTTCGTCGTGAACAAAGATACTCGGAAATGTACATGGGCTTGTTATTCGCACTGGCTTCATTCTTGGATCCATGGCTGGAGGTTCATTATAGACGAAGTCCGCGCTGGGTGACTATCTCACTTTTACGCGTTGCTCATTACGTGCTGGACGGCTAATTTAGCTACATAACATAATGATAACTAATTTCTAATAGAAGTTAAAGTTCTGTGAGTCTTATTAAATATTTTATAAGACATTTTCACCAGTAAATAAAATCCATTACCCCGTTTAAATTTCAATTAATTCGTTGTTTACCTTTCCCACTGACTACTGTATTTTGAAAGTTGTTTTAGCCAAAACTATGGAATGCCCATTGGTGGTGGTGCATGGTTATCCTTATTATTATATTTACACAAACCCAGCTCATTACTATGCACACCCCCAACGTCCACCCCAATTAATAATTCCACAATAAAGACTTAATGCAGCTGACCAAAACACAGGAGGGGCGTGGCCATCGAGGCAGAGTTTCCATGGGTGGCAGACAGGTTTTTCCACCTAGGCTACCGAATAGTTTCCCTCCCGTCTGACACACATTAATCAGCCTAAGAAAACTGCCGGTTGATACTAATGAAGTTTCCTAACAAGATTAAAAATTGCTGATAAACAACAAAAAGAATTCCAGAAATAAATCAGCATTAAAGGTGGGCTGGAAAAAAAAATCCACAAGTATTTGTAGTTCAATGGGTCAGCGGTGGTACGTAGAGGTACGTTAAAAGTGAAACTCCAGACAAATGTGCTAATCAAAGAGTCGGCCAACGGCCAACAGATCATCGCAGCCGAAATTATATCTTTTCACCGTGATTTATAAGCCAGCAATTACAAGCTCAGCTCACTGATCGCCCATTATCCAGCTTAATAATGCAAAAAAAAATAAACAACACCGAAAATACCATTCAGACAATGAAACTTTGAAAGAAAATAGTGAATAAATAAAAAATGCCGAAATCATTTATCATAATCATTGTGATTGATTCGTTGGGAAAAATAAAATATCACAAGTGAATAACAAAAATTGTTGTATATCGTTTCAAAAGGCCGATCGAGCGGTCGACCGCCCCACAGTTTCGCTCATCAGGCGTATAAACGCTTTTTTGGTTGTTGCCCACAATTGTTGTTGTTGGATCACGTCTTTAGCTCACGTTTTGCTCCATTGAATCACTTACTCAGCTGCGTTACCTTTTGGCCAACAAACAAAACAAGAAACCAAAAAAATTGTTTTCATTCGGTGACTGACCGGGTAGCAATTGAACTGCCCCCGCTGCTCGATCCGCATCAAATTGGCGGGGTGATCGGGGGTTTATGTATCGCGAAATATGGATATATACTCATGCTCGATTTTCTAAGTTCCCTTGTTTGCAACTTTCAAATATTATCAATCATGCAGACATTTTTACGTCCGATTCGCACTGTCAGGCGACCTTAAAGCAATTTTATTGTACTTTACTTAATGGAGTAATTGTGTTCCAGATGTTGGATTTGCCTAGCAGAGTCTAACTCTAAAAATAGAAACATCAAAGCTTACTCGAGAAAGGGAAAAATTGAGTAGTGGGAGCTCTTTGAGGAACACAAAATGTTTTATTAAAATTTAGTTATTTAAATGACAAATTTATATTATTGTTTGGTACATATTAAAATCCATTTCGCTATGCGAACATTCTGAGTGATGATAAATATGAATATGATAAATATTCCTGAGCAGGGATACTGATCGAGGTAAATAGAAGACGTCTTAGCAGAGTCCAAGGAACAAACAAGCTGTCTTTCAATGTAAAGCTGAAAGCTCTCTCTCTTCAGAGCTCAAAGGAAGTACTCCGCCTGCAGCTTCTTTGGGAAAATTAGGCGACCCTCCGTTGGAGCTGCCTCGAAGATGACAAACTTGCGTTGCAGGCAGCTGCTTAGCTGCAGGATAGCGGCCACATTGCCGCAGCGATAGCAGTAATTCGGTGCTGACCACACAGTCAGCACGGTCTGCTTGAAGTGATACTTGAAGCCCTCCATCACCAGCTGATGTGCGCGGCAAATAAGGTCGAGATTGTTGACACGATTAAATTGGGCCACCACATCCGAGCCGAAGATGTAACCAGCTCCACGCGGTGAAATTCCCCAGCCAAGCTGGTCGTCCGGATCGCTCCATAGCAGGTCGCACATGGGTCCCTCGTGGGGCACCTCCTGCTTCCGGTCGATGGTTCGGATTTGATCCAGAAACGGGATCGAAGGCGATAGTCCACCGTGCACGCAGAATATCTTTCCGTCGATGATGGCCGACAGGCTGAGGTAGTCGAAAATGTCCGTGCACTGACGCCACACGGTAGTCGTCCCGTATTTCTGAAGGCACTCGTCGTAGAACCCGTACACCTGCGTAATCTGTCGGGATTCGTGGTTTCCCCGGATGAGAGCTATGCGGTCCGGGTAGCGAACTTTCAGGGCCAGCAGCAGCAGGAACGTCTCCACGCTGAAGTTTCCACGGTCCACAAAGTCGCCCATGAACAGGTACGTCGTCTCGGGAACGCCTCCGCCCACCTCGAACAGCTTCCGGAGGTCGTAGAACTGTCCGTGGATGTCACCACAAACGGTCAACGGAGCATCTAGACGCAGGACGTTGCTCTCCTCCGCCAAAATCTCACGTGCCTTGGCGCACAGCGATATGACCTTGTGCTCCTCAAGAGGCTCGCAGCGACGAAGCTGCTCAATCTGGAGGTCCAGGTCGGACATTATTTAAGGGTCTTTAAATTTTTTCCGCAACAAAAAAATGTCACTCGTGCTTTTTAAACAATAAGACCATAGTCTAAAATAGGGAGAATAACACTATTCAGTTGACAACGAGCGGTCACACTGCTCTAGTCTAAGATAACTTCAAAACAATTAGGGTATTCTGCTGAATTTTTTAAAATTCCTTGTTTCTACTCTTATAATCCTGTGAATATATTAGAAGCAATATTATTTGAAGTTGATAAGGCCAAGTTAAAAATTGCAATGAAATTTTGTAACCAAATATACATTTTTAAATGTTTTTTTTTTCGTGCAAATTCTTGAACTTTCTGAACTTATCTTAAAACACAATTTCAATTATTTATAGATTTTTGTGCATAATTTTTTAAAACTATTTTTAAACTTTACATATTTACGTATTTAAGGTATATCCTTGCAGTATTTTTTATGCACCCTTCTTTCTCAAACTCTTTTAACCAATTCCTTGATTGAGTTGCCTCAGCATGTATTTTTAAATTTTATTCTAATCTCGTTGGTCGGCTGATTCTTCTTTATTTTGGCCAACTTCCATATTAATCACACCGCATGAGTTGCTTTCAGCAGACAATAAAGCCATGTGCCATCATCTTGGGGCCATCTAAGCGACCTGCGCCGGTAAGTGCAATAAAAAAGATTGTTTCTGGTTTTCGTTTGTGTCCGCTTTTTTTTTTATGTTTTGTTTTGGCAAAGTAAATCGGTTGACCAAGTTTTCACTTTTTTTTTTGCTGGTTGGCACAGACTCTCGAACACGCGTTGTGCGTTAGTCAAGTGGCTTAATTTATATTTATGAAACACACACTGGCGAACTTGTGGAAGAGTTACGACTCTGACCCACACTCGACTGAGACTGGAACTTGGACTGCGGCCACATAATAACAATTTAGGCTTGTTCTCCGTCTCGGGCGGCAATTTTTCACATTAATTACAAATTACAGATTTATTAGGTATGAGACTTGCAGCCCCAGACGCCGGGCCACGCCCTTTTGCCCCCTTTTCCTCGACGGTTATTTTTACAGAACCAGTCGACATGCAGGTTACAAGCTTCCTTGGACCTGTCGGCGAATTAAATTCCAGGCCAGTCACATGTTACAACTCTTGACCAACTACGCAATATGCACTCAGGAAAATAAATTTCATTTATTTTAAAATTAATCCTCAGTCTGTGGTTAAGTTGTATGATTTTACTGTACAAGTTTCACTTTAAAAAAAAACCCTTTATAGAATTCTTGAGTATGCTAATCCTTTAATTCTGATTGTTAAATGATATTTCAAAAATAATCTTCGGTATAACCGATTAATTAAACATTTTTTCAACACAGATAAACAATTTTTTTTTTTTTAAATGATTGATTTTTTAACATTTACCAGCTAAGTTAACGTAGAACACGAATAAAAATATAAGAAGTACTTAAAGTTGTTTAACTTTATATATTTCTTTTCAATTAAATTAAAATTAATGTTGATAATTAAAAAAAAAATAGAAACAATGATGTGTTTATTAAAAACAGATGTCAAAGTTTTTGTTTACCGTGCACACACAGAACTTGGCTAAAATATTAATGAGTGTTGTAATTTGTTGCATTGTAATAAATTAATTTTGTGCGCCGCGGCACTCGTGAGAGTTGTGTCGAGTGTTTGGGAGCGGGTGTGGGAAAGGGATTGGGAATGTAAGTGGAATCGGGATATGGGATTGGGGATTGGGGATCGGGAGCGGGAGCGGGTGCAGCGATTTGCATACGAGAGCAAACCACTTGGAACTTGCCGACCCATCGACAGTAAAGCAACCAAGCAGCTAAGCCAACTCAGCCGGCCGGCATCCGCGGCTGCACCTCTTGGCTTGGCTCTCAGCTCTTGGCCCTCTGGGCTCTTGGCTCACAACTCTTGGCAGTGCCCACCACACGCTACACAGAAGTGCATGAGTAGACACTTGAAACGTACTTGGCACTAGACTGATTATAGTCAATTCGTTGAATTGGACCACCGAGTGGCGGCGGGGTCCGTTCATTCCCTCGAATCCGACTCCGACTCCAGCTCGAAGTCATCATCAGCAGCTGAGCCGAAAGCCAGATTCAGATTCACAGTCAGATCCAACTCAGTGAGCCGGCCAAGCGTCCAGTCATCGTCATCGCCAACTCTTACGCTGTCTTGGCCAGTTGCACAGCCACTACTTACTACTAAAACCCAGAAGATGCACAGTGGTTTGGGTTTGGAAAATGCGGATAAAAGACTGAGGAAAGGAACTTTTGATAGGTAAAAACTAAGGTGGACAGAAAGAGAATTTAAAAAAGAAGGTTCATAATTTTTTAGGGAATTTAATTCGTATCTTTTACTTTGAATGGCTAATGAAGTTGTTTTGTATTAAATGTTTAAATAAAGATTAAAGCTTTATGTTCAACCTATTTATTTTTTTGTTGTTGTTATTATTTTATTATTAAATATAGCTAATGATTTTTATACTTTTACCGATGCTGACATTAAAATTTAATACTTTTTAGTTATCTCATCTTAAAAAGTAATCTTAAAGTAAAAAACTACGAATTAATTTGTGCTTTCTAAAACATCCTGATAAAATATTTGTTAACTAAAAATTTAGATTTTGTTGACTATTAATTGAAAGGTTAGATCAAATTTAAAAGCCCAAAGGTTATATTTTAATTCAATATTTAAAATCTATTTTCATACAATTGTTACATAATTTTCCTTTACTAAATTTTTGGCCCTCCCAATGTAGCCCACTGTTATTATTTCTGGAGCGACAATGCAAACTTGAATGGCGCGTGATTGTGAGGCGTCTTCCTCCGGTGGTTCCTCCACTCACACTCACACTAACCACACACACTAACCACACACACTCTTAAAGGCTTACACCCATTACAACAACCACTTCAAAGATGGCCACAAGAGTAGCATCTTATTTTGCGATGCCTTCGCCTTCGCCTGCGACTTCAACTTCGATGGCGGTCTTGATGATTTTGTACCCCAAAAGGGGATATCGAGATGTTGGGGGGATTGGGGATTGAATCTATCTGGAGGAGCTGGAATGAAGCCACATAATGAAAAGAGTGTGTGAAGAATTTTAAATTCAAAATTGCATGAAAAGTCGTGAGTCGCAAATAGCTTGTTGCTGGGTTTATCCTACTCACTTGAGAAAATGAAGAAAACAATCATAAGCAGCAGGCAACAGCTTCGAGTGTGTACAAAGTAAAATCCACTCGAGAGAAATAATAAAAGCGCCCAGCAGACAATAGTTTTTTTCTGTTTTTCTTTTTTTTACCTGTTTGCCATTTGTTTGTTGTTGCTTTCTTTCTGCACTACACCTGTTTTTTTGTTTGTGTGCGGGTGGATCGCTCCTCAGACTTAATAAAGTTATTATAATTTAAGCGTTTTGATTATGCGCCTTGGCAGTGTTTAAAATACCAATGCAACCGTGGCGCCTTTGGGCCAAGTTTTCTTGGCCATTTTGTTGCTTGTGTGTGGGGGTAATCTTTGTGATTGGTTGCGATTTGCCTTTAATTTTGTTTGCTGGTAAGTGTTGCATGCACGATGCTGCTGCTGCAAATGTTGCTCATGTTGCAAAGTTGCATGCATCCCGTTGGCACAATGTGCAGCCATGTTAACTTGCAACTATCCGCGTGGTAAATCGACTGACTGACTCACTGAGTGAATGACTGACTGAGAAACTGACTAAATGACTGAGTGAGTGACTGAGTGACTGTGTCGAGTGTTTCTTTGCGGGGGTGCCTACGATTTTCAGGTCTCTATTAGAGCGGCAGATTGGTTGTGCGAAAAAAAATAAAAGAAAAGTAAGAAAAATAAATATAAACTGGAAACACAGTCGAGTTGATTTCCTACATGGGCTTGCATAAGGCATCCGGGAAATTAATTGGTTGTGTCATGTTCGCAGATTCTGAACAACAATTGCTGATTAGAGATGCAACTGCCAGATCAAATGGAGTATCTCGAATGAAGTCATTAAATGGAAGATGTATCATACAAATTAGCTGAACATGGAGCATGGAAGAGGTGGGTTTTGCCTTTCATTAATATGACTTCCTCTTACATTATCTTATTGCGTTTATTTTTATAGATGTATTTTAAATTTTACTTTAAATTGCAATTTTATGACAATTGAATTTTTTTTATAATTTTATTTATTCAATATTTCTTTAATCTAACAGTCAAATAAATCTCGCATTAAATATATATTTGTACCAGTCAATTGATTTTCCTACTTATAAATCACCTTTTTTTCAACATTTGCCACACTTTCATCTGCAGCTCACCTTCACCCCAAAACGAAATCTCATTCTCTTTCATTACAAAAGGCACACTTTCCACCGACAAAAGGAAAACGAAATGAATACACTCAAAAGGTGACAATTACTTTCAATTTTCCGCCAACTTTCGAGCATGTAGAAAAATAAAATAAAATGTTCATCACACTCTCGGTTTGCAGTCTCCTTGGGCGATGTGATGCAAAAGCCGGCTTCATCTGCATCTGCATCTTTGGCTACAGTTTCACCCGGGCAAAAGCGAAAAAAATGAAGGAAAACTGTGAAGAATAGCGAAAATATTTTGCCACAGTCACAATTTCCTGAACTCTTGCCCTTTATGTCGAGCATTTTGTGCCGCTGGCAGCACACTCCAAACTCCACACGATTGCATGAGGAGCAGAGAAGACCTGCCTGCAATTCGAAATGCTGCAGCAACAGCAGCCGCAGCAGCAGCAGCAACTGCTGCAACAGCAACATCAAGAGCCACAGCAGCAGCAACATTGGCAGCCAGAAAGTGCAACTTGATCGGGGCGAGTGCTGTGAGGCAGTCGATGATCGCCTCGCTTCGATTTGTATCGCTTTGCATTGCCTCAATCTCTCAATTCCTGACCCCTCTCAAACACTGTAAGAAAATTCGATGATACAAAAAAAATATATGTTCAGCCTAACGTCTTAATATATGCAACAAATATGTGAAATATTTATGTTTTTAATATTATTGCTATCAAACGATTGTGAAAAAGAATATAATCAAACTTAAGAACATCCGACACCAAAAATTGATTTTATTTTATAGAGTGTAAAACGAAATGTTAAGTTACAAAAGTTCGACTTTATTATTATATATTGTAATATATATAAAAAATATGTATATATTTTTAAAGAGAAAATGAAGAGCAAATTTTAGTAAAGAAATTTATATAATTATTTAAAGAGTTATAACAAGTAAAAAGGGAACTTTTTGATTATAAAAAAAATTTATAGAAAAGATATATACACAGGTTAAAAACTATGTTTTCTTGCTTAGTATTTTTATAAAATATATTAATTCCCAAAACGCTCACAAAAATGTAAAAAAGTAATGTGAGTATTTCCTATAAAATTCAATAAATATTTTTCAATAAACTTTTTATCTGTAGGACATCTTTCTTCTCGCTTTCATTGTGCACTGATTTTATTCAGTTGGTCCGTGCCGCGTGCCCCATAGATTTTCATATGATTTGAGCTGCAGGAGGAGTCGCCTTGCACCGACTGACTGGGATTGGGATATCGAATACTTCATAATAAGTGGCACTGCGGATTGAGACCTGAACCTGAAACTGAGCTGAGCTGAGTCTTTGGCGACGCGACCTACAGCAGACCAACTTTCCGGAGACCCGCTGGCCATTAAAAGCGAAAGTCGTAAAAAATTGTGGGTTTATGCCCGCTTCTCATATGCAAAATCAACACAATTTTCAAATTTTATTTACTCAGTGCCATTTGAAACAATGGCTGGGCATTTGAAACGCTCACTCAGAGCCATAAAACACAAAACCGAATGCTCGTTGGAGACCAGCTAAAAACTTTTATAGCATCTTCCAATCACGCGAAAGGAATTACGTTGAAAATACGCTGAAATGTTTATGACAGATGAATCGCACACACATTTTAGGCTTTGCCTATGCCAAATCCAGTTTCCTACTTATAATCTTTAAGCAAAAAGAAAAAAAAAACGTTACCAAATCGCCAGCGAAACAAAGAACACAGCTTGGCTGTTTATTGGCCAGGCTTTTATGCCCCCATTTAGTGATGGTCTTTATGAGCCCTGTTGATTGCCAATGAAATCATGCCAAGTTTGAAAGCTCGAATGGCAGATGATTTAGGATTGGGTTTTATGATGTATCTATCACATGATGTATCTGGCTGTTTAACATCAAAATAAGTCAGAAATTAGATCATATCTATTTTAAAATATTTTAAACATTTTACTCTTTAAAATAAAGTTATTAAGAATAACTAGACTAGAATAAAATCATAGCTTCTTTGACACAAATTTAGCCTTTGTATTTTTATTTTATATGACAATTGACTGCTAACTAAGATTAAAAACAATAAAAGTAACAGACATTAAATGCAGTGTTTAAAATAATTATAAAATGACATATTTGTAAGGAATACAAATATATGTAAGGGATATTATTTTATGACAATTAACTGCTGTAACAAAATAAAAATTCAAAATTATTTTACTAAGTTTTTACCAAAAATTTAACTTTTTTTCCACATTAAACAAATCAAATTAAATCACCATACTTAATAAATTCTTTTCAAAAAATACCCCCAAGCAAATAATCAGCATATCTAAACTTAAAGTAAATGCAAATATATTTAAAGGTTTTCTGACTCTCCATTAAAGTCGTTAACACACCCAAAAAGCACCTCATAAATTTCGAATAAAAATGTAAATTTTTCATAAGCTGATTGACTACGAAATTTATTGGAATCTCAGCTGGATTTTGGGGCATTCCATGCCAATGGCGCTTCCTGTTCGATTTTGTGGGGAAAACTTTTACTGCCGGTTACAATGTAGCCAAGTTGTTAAGTTCCACGTTAGGAACAAGCGCATTACATACATTCCAATTGTCCCGACAAAATCGTGCCTGGCCATCTAATCGCGGAATGGGAAACAATATCTATGCTAATCTGGCTACAAGATCATTGACAATAAAATGGGTTTCCCTCCCCCGAACAAACAAACAAAAAAAAAAAATTGGGAACAAGAACCTGTAGGCCGAAATTACAAGCCACAACAAATAATGAGCCGTAATGAGCAATGATCGCCACACAATTAGCCAAATTTCGCTGTTGTTTTTCTGGCAAGTTTATTTTTTTTGGGGACAAATTAAAACAAAATGAAAAACAAACAGGGGGAGGCTTGGGTATAAAAAAATACACGAAATTAAACAAACATTGAGGATTTATATGGCCTGGCACTTGGCGAGGTTTCTTCGTACTTGGAAATTGCCGGAAAATTACAAGAAAATCGTGCAACTCTTGTTTGCTCTCCGAGAGAGCGAAAAAAGTACACAGGTAAAAATTATTGATTTTTAAGAATTTATCAATGATGATACAATTTTAATTTAAAAGTTTTATTTGTTTTGAGTCTATTTTGAATATTTAAAAATGACAAAAACCACGTTTAATTTATTTAAAAAAATATACAACCTGCTGGGGTTTGAACTCTTTTTTTCATTGTCAACTTTAAAAAATTTAAAATTAAGAAAACGTTTTAATATTTAAATTGTAAATTAAGAATAAGTTTAGAAACTCCCTTTAACAAACATGGAGCATTTTTTTAACAAAATCTTTCTAAAAAATATTCTTTTTGGCTTGATTTGTTAAATTTATTTTGGACGACTTCCCTAAATTTCTATCAGTGTATAAAAAACACAAAACTAGGCATGAAAAGCCACAGCTCAGTTGGTATCGGTGGACTTTCCAACAAATTTAAACGTTACATGCGAGTAGATTTCAACGCGATCCGATCATCGATTGCTCGTGCACCCACACAGATACTCACACACACACACACACACACCGAAAGGCCGCGGGGCATGATGCAATATAATGCAACTGCAACTGCAACTCCTTTTGCCCTCAGGTGCCGCTTTTCACTTTCCGTTTATTTGCTCGTTCATGCCGTTCAATTGGCCAAACAAAGTCAGTCAAGTCAGTCATTCAAGTCATTTCTAGTGACTCGACTGAGGCTTTTGTTGATTTCCACCGAATAACTGCAACTGTCATTTTCGATTCGCGAATTTCTGCGGCGACCTGCTGGGCTTGCCTTCTTCTAGCTGCTAAAAAATACCTGAAAAAATAAAATAACATTTTTCGCTGCCTGTCGAGAGAGGCGAAATGTCAATTTGGCGTTGTTTACTTTTTGGCCACAACAAAAAAAAAAAAGAGGTAAAACCTTTAATTTCAGCTTTTGGACTTTTGAGTTGCATTCGTTGCGCCTTCAATTGCCGCAATTTAGCTGAAAGCACCCCCTTAACCCCTGAAACCCCACCTTCCAAAGATACCGCTTTAGGCGCGCCATTGAGTGTTAATTAAGCATTTATTCAGCATTGGGTGTCAAAGTTTGGCTCTAAAGAGCCGAAAATTAATGCCAGTTTGTGTCGATTTTCCTTTGTTATCAATTGAAAATTTATTTTCGATTTCGTTCTCTGCCCGATTTCGATTTCGGCCATAAAGTTAAAGTCCAAGGCGCAACTTCATCGATCATTGTCTGTGTGGCATTGTCAAAAAAAAGCCAAAAAAGTAAGCATACACAAATAAAATGCCAGAGGCCCGAATAAGGTAGATAGATATGCCTTCCTTGATGACTTGAGAGACAGCTCTCGACTTAGATGAATCATTTCCCACTTCACTCCTCCAGTTCACCCAACCAACCAACCAGTCCAAGTCCCAATATCACAAGCATTTTTAATTGGTCAATAAAAAGCGGCACGTTGGCTATAATAACAGAGGAAATGCCTGAATTACCGCATTTAATTTGCATATTTCGCTTTGGAAATTTGACAGTTAAATGTGGCTTATTGGTGTGTAAAATTTCAAATTAAAGTCAAATCAGCGTGAACCTGAATGGAAATGTTGTTCAAATTTCTTAATAAGTTTTTGTTAGAAACTATGTATTCGTGGTGCTGATTTGAATTTTCTTAAGGGTATGGCTTACACTTTTAATCGGTTAAGGTTGGACTTAGGCAGCAAATAAGGAAAATACATTCAAACATGGAAGGCTTATTATTTTGGAATTTATCAAAGACTTCGTTATGCCCAGAACCAATCTTAACTATTTTAATGTATTCGTTTTAAATTTAATGGTTTGAAATAAGACTTTTGTTGTAACTATGAGCTTATTTTTTATAAAAAGAAAGAATTGTGAATAATATTTACTGACATTAAAGTTTAAGTTTTTCTTATAAATTGCTGGATAAATGCTTTCATAATCCTATTAACACAAGATTAAAAATCACAAGAAACATTTAATGACGAAAAACTATTTTTGTAAGTACCAAATCATCATTTTCATAATTTTATTTTAAGACAGTTCTTTATTTTAGCATAAATATTTTATAATGGTTTTAAAACTACTTTAAAAATGTAATTTATATTAATAAGTTTGAGTTAGGTATTTATAGCAGGGGTCTTTCAAAAAGTTGTACATTCTGTATTGACCTCAAACTATTCTTTAATATGACATAAATGCCTGTTGAACTTTCCCCTGCAATGTGCAATGCTAATTGAACTTTGGCCACACTGTCACCTCTCAATCGTTGGGCTTAAAGTGCGCTAACCTTAATCGGCGTAGGAAGTGCAACGGTAAACATTATCAAGTAGCGCTTGGTACTGAGGGGGTGGGGCTGCGTGAGCTAGGAGACCGCGACGTCGACAAGCTGATAAGCATCGCCCAGTACAATGAAGCACACTCTTCTAGCCGGCTGTTTCCTCCTCCTGTTGCAAGTAGCTAGTGTTGCTGCTGCTGCAGCTGCAGTTGCAGTCAATGTGCCAGTTAGGCACTCAAATATGCGTGCCTGTGTCTCTGTGTGTGTGCTGTGCAACCTGCAACACTTTCAAACAACTTTATCAAGCCAGAATCTCAACTGACTGACTGACTGACTGAATGACTGAATGACTGACGTGGTCTTGATTGAAATGCGACGAGAGCGTCGACAAGCCACCGAGTGGGTGGGTGGGTTGCAGTCGTCGGGAAATGGAAAATGGTAAATGGTAAATGTGGAAAGCTGGTGCGTATGTATTAATTAGTGTCAAGTGTTGTCGCTTTGAGTTACGCGCCCAGGGGACTGCCAACGTCAGCGATAACACAAAGCGATAGTAACAGCCACTTGTTTGCCCAGCTACCGAGTTAACCCGCTCCTTTTGGCCCTCTCTTCCTTCTGCCATTTAATCGATGATGACACGTTTCGCCTTTTGCCCATGCGCAAGAGCCTCCTGGAACTGCAGATACTATACTTTATATATGAAAACTGCAAAAGCAGCTGGCTGCAAATTGCAGACTAGACACCCAGGCATGAACGTGTGTGTATGCGCAAATTTATAAACACTCTCCTATGGATACTGTAATATTTTTTGCGCATCCAATTACATTTATGTGCTCGTAAACTAAAAATTCTGCACAGCTTGCAAACGGGTTGCTTCACAATAATTACAAGCCCAAGAGGTTGGCTACCCTCATATCACATCATGTATGTGTTCTGGTGGGAGCGGCCGTTTAGTGGAGTGGGTCTGTCATGGGTTATATTTTATATACTTCCTGATTTATGGGGGGAAAAAAAAATATACCTAGCTAAAATCTTAAATGATACCGCTTCCGGAGCGGAGCGTCTAGTGAAAACTAATCTGGTATTAATTTCCTCTAAGCACTCAGGGGGAGAGGACTGTAAAAGTCGAAGAAGCTTCCAGCGGAGATTGGGAAAATCTTAAATATTCCAGGATTTACCGAGGGCTTTGCTCTCATTTAAATTTATATTTTTATTGAGTAATAAAAAAGGCTTTTACTTTGCGGGTAAAGATAATTTTTTTTTTTTTTTTTTTTTTTTTTTTTTTTTTTTTTTTTTTTTTTTTTTTTTTTTTTTTTTTTTTTTTTTTTTTTTTTTTTTTTTTTTTTTTTTTTTTTTTTTTTTTTTATTTTTTTTTTTTTTTTTTTTTTTTTTTTTTATTTTTTTTTTTTTTTTTTTTTTTTTTTTTTTTTTTTTTTTTTTTTTTTTTTTTTTTTATTTTTTTTTTAAATTTTTTATTTTTTTTTTTCCCTGTGTAATCATTATAAATATTTTTTAAAAGATCTAGGAGGATTAAAGAATCATCTAAAGTATTTTGAAAACTATTTTTTTTTTTTTTGTATTTTACTGACACGAAATTAAATTCATTCTCGTTTACACATTTTATTTAAGTTCAAATTACTTTTCTCTTTTTTTTTAATTTCAAACCCTACTTTAAAAAATCACAACAAAGATTACCTCTACGCTAAAAAAAAAATAAGTCATGCTAACCAAAATTTTAAGCTTGACTTACATATGTACATTTTGATGATAACCTGCAGGTGAAGAATTAAAAATTTCTATAAAAGATTATAGATACTGGTAGCAGCAATTACACCATATTTTTAAGACCAAGCTCAAAGAAAGTTTTAGCATCCAAGATGGAATGGAAAGATGTGGGCTTAAATTTTAATGATACCCCCCAGAAATCCTTAAGGAAATACCAATTAAAAATAACATTTTCTCTAACCCTAAGATCGATTGTCATAAAAATCGGGAAACATTGAAACGGATGCTTAAAAAAAAAAAAAAAAACGTAGGCTTTGGCCGAAAATCTTGGCCACTTTCTTTTCTCGTTTGAAGGGGAAACCCCATCCCACAGCCCACATACGAATGGGAAGCTCTTAAACCAGAACTACGCCCCAAACACCAAACACCAAACATCAGCAAACAGAAAACAACATTAACCGCAATGGATATTGCAGGCAGTCAAAGGCATTGATTGGTTTTTCATTTTCGCTGCCCCCCCAAAAATGGTGAAGAGCTAACACACGAATGGATATGGATATGGATTTATAGATAAATAGTATATGTACGTATTACCATTGCAGGTTGAGCGGTGTGAAAATTGTTTTGGCCGCGGGGCCCCTAAGAGAGATACAGAATTATGTGGCACTTTCATATGGCCATAACGAAGCATGTGAATGCCAAAGCCAATTGCAGTGGCTATTTTTTTTATTTTTTTATTTTCTAGTTCACGAGTCGACCGATTTCAAGGCTGCCTACCACTACCACTCTTGGCAATTAAAATTCTTTGGCTTATAATGCCCGATATCCGAGGCATGAAATTAAAACATGTTTTCTCAATCTTGGTTAATGAATTTCCATGCTTTTGGCCCGCACCCTTTTAAATACTGTTTTAGGGACCGTTGTCAGTTTAATAATCAATTATGTTTGTCATTGACCTTCAATCTGGTCCACAGATCTTTTTTTTTTTTTTGGATACATCCACACCCAGCCCTAATAGATCAGGCAATTACCCGATTTTAAAGCCTCTTAGCTTCTTTTATTTCCCATCTATTTATGAAATTATAATTTGATATTTCAACATAGTTGTCAATCACAGCTGTCGCTGTTGTTGTGCTTATTGTTGTGTTTCTCCAAACAACCCTTTTTTTTTTATACAATATTTTTGGGCAAGGCGTGGCAGAGGCACTGGCACAGGTATATCGGGTCTCTTTTGTTAGCGTTATTAATTTGATCGTTAGGTTTTCTTGTCTGCTGCCGTTTGACACGATGATGGGTCCCCCTCAGTTTTGAACACACTTCAACATCATTTGGACAGCCAACAGCCCCCGTATTCTGGGGCCTTTGTTGGGTTTAAATATGTTTAAAAAAAAATATATGAAAACGGAAAAAATACTTTGTACAACCCACGCACTTGTCATAATAGATTCGTTTATAATTTTATTTGCTTTGGATTTTTTTTCTCTACATTTCTGTATATTTTTTATGCAGGTTGATTTCGGCGGGGCTTGCCACACGAGCATTAATCGTAAGCCGCTTTTGTGCCCGTGAACAGATTTAAATGCTAAATGCGGTGGTGAGGGCTTTACGTACCTCATAAATCCATGGACAGGTTCTGAAATAGGCAGAAAAAAAAGAACATATTAATTTAATATTTATTGCATTAAATGGAATTTACATTTATTTTCGAGTAAACTATCACAGAGTTGTTCAATTGGTAACTACTTCGATAATGACATTAAAATGTGATACTTTTCAATTGGTTTTTAAATTTTATTTGTGATAAGTGTCTCATTTTTTTGTTGTCTATTAATATATAAAACTATTTAAGGGCTTGACTTTAAATATCAATAAAAAAATTTAATCTCTGAAACGTTATATTAAAAATAAAATGTAAGATAATAAATAGCGAAAGTGCTGCTTATTAATTAAAAAAAAATAAAACTCTCTTCCCCTACTACTTTTAAGTTACGTTTAAATAAATAAGCAACAGTTAAAAATATTTTTGTTATAACTATATATTATTTTCCAAACTTACATGTACCTACATATTTCTTTGAATTAAAATGACAATTTTCATTAAGATATTTTAATTCTTTTTATTTTTGATATGTTATGTTTTTGCTAAAATTTTTAATTAACCTTTTACTACTTAAACATTGTCAGAAAAGGCTTCGTTTGCTTTCGAAATTCCAATATAATTTCCAAATTTATTTTCCGATGCGTAAACGTTTCCAAGTAATTTTCCACACACAACTGTACCCAAAAAAAAAAGGCAGCAATTGCATAGGCATCAAAGAAGTGCATGCCAAAAGTGTTGCCTACTTCAGGGCGTTCAAGCATCATCTCCGTCATGAGGGACATTCTAATGAACATGTACAAAAATCTCAAGGGGCAGACGCGACGATGACGCGACGCTTTTGCCACCTAGCCACGCCCCCATCCCTCCCAGCTGCCCTACGCCCCTATGCATTTTTTGTTCCCAAGGGGAAAATGTCTGAGTTTGAGTTTGAGGCTGTCTGTCTAGCCATTGCGAAGATTGCGTTTAAATGCAGGCATTGTTGTCGTTTCGGGTCCCCGTTCTACTGTCTACAAGTCTCGGAGGCTCAAGACAATTGAGTCTGAGAGCGTAATTTGCAACTGCCTGAGACTGAGATGGAGTTGGAGATGGAGCTGGAGAAGGAGCCAGGATCCCGAAAGCTGGCAGGATACGGTGCAGACACAAGTGCAGCGAGCGCCTAATGAGTGAGGGGATCGGGAATGCCAGTCATGACTGCTCCAAACTTCTTCCTCCTCCTAGTGCCTCCAGGTCTGTGACATGTTGTTGTTGTTGTTGTTGTTTTTGCTCGGTTGCATTCTGCATCCCAACATTTGCTGCAGGCGAATGCACCGAAAAAACACACAACACACACAGAGCACCACACGGCACTGTGTTTACACAGTAGCCTGCTCCCTTTGGTTTTTGGAGGAGTCTGAGTGGGAAACCCAACATCCAGAATCCAGCATCCACAAGTGGAGAAGGAGATGGAGCTGTGGCCAAAGCTGCACCGACTGCAGACATCGTCCTGTGGCATACCCAACAGGCGTTAATAATCATTCTTGTTTTTCGCTTTTTCTGCATGCAAAAAAAAAAAAAAAAATTAAAACAAAACAAGAAAAATGCAACGAGTGTTTTTTTTCAACTTTTTGTGTTGTTTTGTTGGTTGTGGAATTGCTGTTCTTGATACCCTGGGAACTATGAATGTCATGGGGCTTTATAGACCTGGAAAATGGTTAAGGCTTTAGTAATTATATTACAACGTGTTATTTTTTTTAATTTTTAGATTATTTAAATCATTTTTATTGTATTACTTTATTAAAGTATTTCATTTAGTTTTAATTTTTGCTAGGAAATCAACTTTTTATAAAGCCATTAAAATTTTTTTAAAAATTTTTCTACATTTTTTTTAATACAAACAAAAAAAATATTGAAATTCAAATAAAATATAAGAAACAAAAAAATACTATTTCAAATTCTAATTGGTTTTCTTGTTACTATTAATAATTCCCCATTAAAAATTTTATTATTATTATTTTTATTTTTCTGTACTTATTTTGAACTACCCTCATATCGAAATTAACTCATATGTCTAAAGCCCCATAGGATACTTCCTAAGTCCTTTCACATTCACCTAAATGCATGTATTTTTTTTGGTTCCAAGTTTATCCTTTTGGGCCTTGGATTTCATTATTTTTTTTTGCAAAACTTTTTCATTTTGTGCAGTCAGACGACGACCACGTCATAGAGAGTGCATTGACTGAAGTCTGCACAAAAAATAAAAAATGCAGAAACCGACCAAAAAAAAAAGAGAAAAGCAACCGAAACGCAGCCAAAACAGCAAGTGTGTGGAGGTGGCTGCTGCAGTCTGGTGTCGGCTGCTGCATCTTTTGTTGATATGTAGCGACATGCACCGAGCACTTTTCCAGGAAAATTCAGCAGAGAAAAGAGAGTGGGGATTGCGGGAAAATTCAGAGCAACCAACAAGTCGAGTGCATCCAAAGTTCAGTAGCTGGCAGCTTTTTGTCTCACAGGAAGCGTTTTAGCTGCAAACTAAAACAAAAAGTTGTTTGCCATAATTAAGACTTGGCTTTTTGGCTTAGGCCCAAGCTCGAGTTAAGTGTTATTAGTTGGAGCCTTTCTTTTTCGGCCATTGTATCCAGAGGATGGGGTGGCGGAACTGCCGGGGAAGGAAGTTGCCAAGGAAGCGGAGCAGGATGAGGCTCAGGATGAGGATGAGGATGAGGAAGAGGCGGAGTCGTTGCACTTGTTAATTGCCGCACCGCCAGACTTTTCCCACCCGCACACGCACTCCACATTGGCCAAAGTCAAACAGTTTTGTCCTCGACCTGGGACCACCTGCTTGGTTTACACTTGAAGAAATAATATTGTATTTTTTATACATCACACAAATTCTTTTTTAATATTTTTAAATTGATTTTAAGCTACATATTTACCTTTAATACACATACTTTTGTTAAGTTAAACAATTCAATAACTTTCAAACTGTTAACAAAACTAAAATGTATGCATCAAAAACTGATAATAAAATAAAATTTTTCTAAATTTAAAGTTCAAAGATTAGGCCTTAATGAAATACCAAATATTGATATACATAAATAAATAAGTTCATTTAATTTTTGATCTAATCTTGAAAAATTTACAATAAATCTTAAATTTGTAATAGTCTCTATTTAATTTAAAATTAAACACCCCACGATACAGGGAGGCTTATTTCTGGCTTATTTCTTTGTGTTTTTATAAAACTTGAAGCTATAAGAATCAAAATTAAATAAATTTGTATCAAGGTATTTTGACAAATATGTACCTATAACTGTTTTTAAACATTAAAGGAAAAAAGATAATTTTCAACTTTTTTTCCCTGTGTGCGCTTGGAATTGTTTGGGCCACGTAAATCATTATATGCCGAATGGCCGGCAAAGAAAACATTTGGCGAAATTTCAGGCACCAGTGAAGCCTGAAACAAAGGAATACATTTAATAGGAGTATTTCCTTTTTTATACACATTTTTTCGCTTGAAAAACTTCCCCAGGAGCGGAAAGGCAAGGAGAAGGAGCAAAGGCAGGAAACTTGCAGCAGGCGACTGGTTTTTCTGTATTTTTTTTGTTTTTTTTTTTGCTTCGGCGGTTATTAGTCCGCTGTTGCACGCGAATTTGCTTTATTTTCGCTGCTGCGGCTGCTGCTGCTGCTGTTGTTGGTTTGTTGCCGGTGATGCAGCAACCAAAATCCAATTAGCTGCTCAAAAAGTTTTGCAAATGCGCGCAGAAAATTTAATTAATGTTGACACAAGTTGAGGCCAAAACTGAACGGAATTGAATTTGTTTTGCGTGGAAAGGAGAAAGCCGGTATGGTGATTGAGATGCGGGCTCTTTATGCTAAAAAAATATGCAGGAAAAATTGCGCATAATTGTGATCGGTGACCTTACAACACTTGAACTTTGCTAGCTGTATTTAAAAAAAATTAAGTATGGCTTTATCATAGCTTATAAATAAATTAAAAAACACTTTATTTATTTTAATGAACATTTTTATCAACAAAATAAGTTAACCCAGCAATCTAAATAAATTTAAAAACCGTTATTAATGTAAAGTAGTAATAAAAATTTTCTTATCCAAAAACGGGGAAAAAACAAGGTATTTAAAAGTAATAAAAAACCTTGTTTCATAAAATATAAAAAAGACCCCTATAAAAAAAATGTTATTTTTTAATAACCGAAAATAAACCTTAAAAAACTAGCTATTAATATAGCTTGTCCTAGTTTGTGATTTTACAAATGATGAAAAATTCGCTGTAATATTTTGATATGATCACATTTTGCAAACAATTTTGTAGAAAATTCCCCTAACTTTTATTTTGTTGGCCACCTGTCATTTTGGCCAGAAATAGCCTGACCAACAACAACAATCTACCATTAAGCGTGGATGAGCAGAGACACCGGGCCAATAATTCAAACCAGCTACGAATGTTAACCAGACTGCCTCTCGGCCCCCAAAAAATAAAAAAAAAAAACACAAAAATAGAGCATAGCCAGGTGCGGACTTCAATTGGACTTTTCCGCAGCTCCCCCCTTTTCTCCCAACCATTTTTTTCTTTTGCAGGGGGCCTGGCCACCAAAATGGACGAGGCCGCAGCTTTTCAAGCGTTAAAACATAAAAATGTCATTAACACTCAACAGATTTCTGGTGCGCCAACGGCCAAAAGCAACTACGGCCAACAACAAACGGCTTAAATGGCCAATAACAAATTGTTGCAAATGTTCGTTGCAAAGAGCTAAAAGTACAAAAAAAAAAAAATTGCAAAAGAACAGGCAACGCAAAAGTTTTTTTTCCTTTTAGTTTTTCCTAGTGCTTTATTTTATTTTGTTTTTTTCAGGCTGTTTAGGTGTAGACTTAAATTTATTTGACGCTTAAACCCGAGCTGCAGACAAGAAAATGACACAGAAACCGAGTTAAGCCGCGGAACGCGTTAAAGCCGAATTGCGAGCCCGGCCTGAAGCTCGGAGGTCGTTTTTATTGTCATGGCTAAGGGGGCGGCGTTGGGTACGAGTATCATTTACGCCATAATTTTTCCCAAGCGAAATATTTTCCTTAATGGTTTTTAATGAGCGGGTTGAGGCTGCAGAGGTGTTGAGAAATACGCCTGATTTATAGAATCTGCAGTCTGTATTTAACGGCGATACCGATTCGCAGCGAAACGATCTTGCTGAGGTCTTTGGGCGTTACTAGGCAACCTACATAGACTTTTGGTAGGTGTTCGTACTATCAATCTTTAATGGATTTGGCTAGGATCTAAGAATTGGGAACAGCTTAATGGGGCTTTGTTTTTTGAGGCGGATCACGAAAGTGTTGCTGGTAAGTAAGGAAAGTTTTAATTCTGGGAATTATGTTTTTAAGATTATGTTATTTACTTTGACCTTGATGGCTTTGGTGTCGTTAAAAAGAGAGATTTGTTTCAAAATCACGGAAAATTTTAAAGAGAAATGTTTTACAGTTATACTATAAAAAATTCGATTTTACTCATTCATATTTTGAGCTTTTATAAATATATTTTAGCAAAATATTCGACCACATATAACTTTCGTTTCATTTTATTGATTTAAATTGTGCGAATTATCTTTTTAGATTAATGCACTTTAAAATGTTATCATAACATTATATAAACTTTTGAACAATCTTTTTGTAATTAATTAAAAAATAACATTTATACATTTTCAATGTAAATTTTTGTAGTGTAAATTTAAAACAATTAAAACATATTCTACAAAAAAAGAGTACAAAAAGACACCCATTTTCTTTCCTTTTTTTTTAATAATTCTCTTTCATAAAATTCTCCCCCTTTAATTTTCCATTGGTTGCACACTCTCCCAAAAAATCGCATTTATAACCCATCACAGGGCAGTTCCTTTCCCATGGTCAACCCAAGAGAGATCACCTGCATCCCCCCGACTTCCTTTGGTCAACCAATTACACTTTTGATTGCCTGCTAACTGTTCACATCCTTATATGACTACGTGTTGACAACAAAATTAATTCAAATTAGCCAGAGTGAATAAAACGAACCCATTCGAGATCCAAGGTTAGCACAATTTCAACAGCTTTGACTTTGCGTGTTGTTACCAGGTTTTTCTCTTTTTTTACTTTTCTTTTTTGCAGCTGCCCAGCAAATTAAAAAGTAAAGTACCCACAGCATGTAACAACAATAACCGAGGAGAGCACGTTGGGTAATTGGATTTGCCTGAGCCGGAGATCCCCGTTGATCTGGATTCTGAATAATAAAACGTGCAGTTTATTTTATTACAACCTGTGGACATAATTGGCTGGGTTGTGGATAATCTCTATCCGATTCTCACCCTTTCGCTATCAATTACCCCCATTGCCAGGTGAGATGATTGGGTGCTCCGGGTGACCGAAAGGCAAACAGTGGCTGCCACTATCTATGGCCCATGTCGCTCCATTCGAAGTGAGACATTAATCTCAGTTAGGTTTATCTTTGATGCATAATAAATGAGTCGCTTTGGCCCCGGCTAAAAGCAGCTATTTATTAACAAGCCAGCAGCAGCCCACGGTCCAGCGATCTTATTAACCCAGTTCCAAGTTACTACCTAAAAAATATGGCCAAAAGGAAGCGCCCCCAAAATCAACATCTCCAGCAACTTGAATACGTCTTGTGTTTGCATTTGCATTCCTTCCTGCCCGATTTTCGTTTCCTTTTCTTTTTTTTATACTTGCCACCCCAAAAATACAAAAAATAAAAGGAAATCTGCTCATGCACAAAGTAAACATGGCGAAATAAGAGAGCAAAAATTGCAATCACTTTCGGCCAAGTCCACGACAGAGTCCTCAGTCTCAGTCTCTCGAAAAAAAACCCTGAGCAAACAGCCGCCAGCATCAATCTTCTAATGCGTTCAACAATTTTTTTGCGCTGTTCCAAGCACTTCTTTTTACCCCAATCTTAATTTTTTATTTCTTACTCTTTGGAGTTTTTTGGTGTTTACATTTAATGTGGGGAGTACTCTTTTTCGTCAGGGGTATGGTGAAATTTGGATAAATAGGGTATTACAAAAAAAATTAGTAGGTACACTTATTATAAATCATTTTCCTACATCGAAAATTTTTTAAGAAATACAAATATTATAAAAAAAATGTATTTAAATAAAAATGTTTTAAAGAAAATCATTAAATCAGTAAGTATTAATTTAACCATCTTTGTATTTAAACAAGAGATTTCTGTGTTCAAACATTGTAAATTACTATTACCTAATAAGTTTGGAAGATTTTTTTATATTCACACCAAGAAATTTAAATATACTGAAGTCGTTTTTTTTATTTAATACAAAACAATTTAACGAGAACTGTTTTTTTATGATTTTCTTATTTAATGTTTTTATTTAATAAATGTATTAAATATTAGGTTTACTAATAATTGCTTTGAGCATTTAACTATTTAGTGTTTTTTTTATCATAAGACTTTATATCCTGCTCAAATTAAAAATAATAACCGTAACTTATAAAATTGTTAAACATATTTAAGGATTCCAAAAAGATTCCTTACTTAAAAAAGTACTTTTTTAGGGTACTCATATCTTGGCTCTTACCACTTATGCAACTTGTCTTTTAAGATTTTTCACTTTTGTGGCCTGCCGAAAACAGATTTCTGTGCTACATTTTGGCCCCAGTTCACAGAGAGCGGAATTGACTTGTTGTCACGCCCCCTCATAACCTGTACCCCCCGCCAGCGATCGCCCCCCTCTTTTTTTTTTTTTTTTGCCTTGTGACAGCGGACATGCAAATTTATGAAAGCCGCTTGTGTTCCTTTTTTTTTTTTTTGGTTTTTGCTGTTGGAGGCTCGTGTATTAATTTTTTTTTTGTTTTTGCGGTTTATTGATGCCGTTGGCGGGACTGAAAAATAAAGCTGGAGCTGAGCTTGTTTTCGTGCGGAGAACGTTGTTAATAATTCGCTCGCATTACGCGCCGATCTCGAGGAAGATGTCGTCTTAATGACTTCATTAATATTGAGTAAAACACAGAGTGAGTGCCAGGAAAGAGGAGGGTTAAGCAGAGCAGAGCAGAGCAGGCCAAAGGAAATGGCAAATGTAAAATACAGTCAACACGAAATTCGCGCTCAATTGCCAAAACCGAAATGCTTCACTTGCTGCGATTCAAGTTCCACTTGGAGTTGGGTACTCCACCTCCTTGGAATTTGGCATTTTTTTTTGCCTGCCATTTCCGCTGGGAACGCAAATTGATGAGACAGCAACAATAGCTGCCTCTCTGTCCCACCTAGTCGGTGGTGTAATTAAAATTAATTCGAAACCTGAGCGGTGAATCAGTGAGGAAGCGAAGCGTTTTGGGAATTATACACCTGATCAATGGTAAAGCTGAGCGCATAAATTGTACTCCATATTAATTACAATCATGCTGGCTTAGTGCTAGATTTTCAGGGGAATAAATATATTTATGGAGGGGATTCTTTAGCTGCATAAACCTTATTTATTGCATTTAATATAAAATATATTTAGGTTTTCTGCATTTATTCAGGGAATAAATAATTTATGGAGGGGATTCTTTAGCTCATAAACCTTATTTATTGCATTTAATATAAAATATATTTAGGTTTTCTGCATACATTTTTATTTATTTCTTACTGATAACTGAATGTTTCTTTTTATAATAAAAAATAAGTTTTTGATTAATTTGAAGTATCTTTTTGATTAAAAAGAATCTTTGGTAAGAGCTTTAAGCTGATGATGATGAGCTGATGACCTTACAAAAAATTTTATAAATATTTTTAAACACATTTAATACATATTTATTAGCCTTTTTAGCCTGCACAAGGTAATTAATTTAGAATAAGCGGCTTCATTTCTTCGACAAACTTATAAACTTCCCAACTGCACAATTTTCTAATAATCTTCCTGTGAAAAATTTAGTTTTAAATCGATTCCACGTCTCTGGCTTCAGTTTAACTTTGAGCAACTCCTTCAATCTTATCAAGAAACTGGGTTGCATTGAGTTTTCGGTGAACTTTTTTACGAGCTGCAGCGTCTTAAGTTTAAGTTTCCCGTTTAGTACTCTGCGCATCTTTTGCGGTTTTCATTTAATGAACTGCTTCCCCACATTTTCAACTGTGTTGCATTTTCCTGGTATCAAAGCCATAAAACTTATGGAACTTCAAAACTTCAGAAGTGGAAGCGGTGGAGCTGGAGCCGGAGCAACCTTATGTCACATCCGCGTGACGACATCAAGGCGAAATTAAAATAGCGACATTTTATTGAGTTGTCAGTTGCATGGAGTACATGCAAATGCAACAGGCCACGCCCCCTACACCCACCCACCCCCCTCTACCCACTTGCAGAACACACCCAAAAAGTGAAAAAAAATAAAACTGCAAAGCCTAAAAAAAAATAAAAAATGCATGCAAAGGAGTAGAGGCGACACACATGTGTGTGAGCTAAAGGATGAGGTGCTGATATTGCAACGCCCCACAGAGCAGCATGACTATATAAAAAACACAAAGAAAAAATCCCTTCAAATTTTAGATTAATGTCTGCTAATTTAATATCAAGTTTAAAATATTATTTTTGGTATAAAAAATATATACAAATTGTTTAAACAATTTTTATACCGTTTATACGCTCGTTTTATTAGCAAAAAAATTTGTTTCAATAGGCCAATTTTGTTGAGCAAAGAAGAAGTTCTTTTCTTATAAACAATTTAAAATTTTAATTCATGAAAATCTTACTAATAAAAAAGAGGGACGCCTGTCAAACTGAAAGCCGTAAACAAAACATAAAATTTTTAAAAGAAAATATCCTCAATCGATTTTTTTATTCCTGTCTATAACGTTGTAAATAATGTGTTTTTTTGTGTGTTTTTAATATTTATTTTAACCAATTAAAAAATCCTAAATTGAAGCTTTAATTTAAAATAAACAAGTGACCAATGTATTGTAAATTTGAACTGATATTAATTCCCGAACATGTTGGTGGGCGTCCACCGCTCCCACGTTCTCAGTAGGTGTGGTTGCCTCTTTAGATTTATGTATTTCCCAATTTTCTTTCAGTGAAAAGAGTTTATTTGTTAACCCTTGAGAGGGCAGGCGGCGAACATTCTGCATAATTTGGCAGAAATTAAAAACGAGGGTAATATCCATATATATAACCATGTACTCGCCATATAATATCCATATGCATATACATGATTATATATGTAGATCCGCATGCTTGCCAAACAAAAGAAGGGCGTTGAAATTGACACCTCGAGTGGTAAAAGAACAGAGCCGAGGGAAAAAGCGACGAAAAGAAAAAAAATAAAACAAATAAAGGCCGCTGAAATAAAAACCCTTTTTCGACAGGCGAACGAAAGAGGAACTTTGGTCGGTGCGTCCTGCTGGCTTTCTAAAAAGTTCTGCGAAATATTCACACTCATGTACTAATGGTAGCGAGGAGAGCGTGAGTTTTTGTAGTAATTTTAAAAATTACAAGAGATTGAAAAAACTTAATAAATTTAATTTTTTATGTAAAAGTTGGTTTGAGTAATTTTTTATTAAATAAAAAATATATTATTTTGGTGACAGTTCTTTCAACAAAACGTTTTTTATTTATTTCATCAAGTGTCTGTTAAAAAGAAAATTTTAAGAGCCTTGTGAAAAAATTTTTTTAACGCATTTTTAGTTGGTTCTTATAAAGAATCATACTTTAAATAAGTTTCTTAGGCTACAAAACAGCTTTAAAAAACAGTTAAGACTTTTATATTAATTACAAAAATTGATTTCATCATTTAAATATTTAGTTTAACTTTAAACATATTTCTCCTCCCTAATTTAAATTCTCCGCTCCTGACGAACGACGCACGTCTGCTACGGACACACTTTGGCAATTCATTTAATTATTATATTATAACGCACACTCTCCCACCTCCACCTCCACCTCCATAGCCACATGCACAGCCACATCCCAGCTGCATAATAATAAAGAGGAAAACGACCATAAAACGCTCGCACAAAAGTGCCAGGAAACTTGTGTAATTCATATCGCATAAAGCCAAGGGGAAGACAGCTCATCAGTGGGTAAAAAGTGGGATTGGGGGAGGGGCAGGGACGACCGCAAGGCAACTGACACACACAGATACATATATATTTTTACATGGCTTTGACAATCGAATCCGAATCCGAATCCGCTTCATCGTTCGCGTCCCTTGGCCATATCAATTGCACTCTTACCAACATCGTTTGGCATTCTCCCCCATCCTTTTACCTTTATACACATATTTCTTTTTATTTTTTCGGTACGAAAACCACAAAATTACATTGAGTTGGTAGTTGTACTGCCCCAAAGCCCAAGAGCCAAAAGCCGAGAGCCGAAAGCCGAAAGCCCACAGCCCAATCCCAATCTCAACTTATCGCCGGCTCTGGTCATGTTAATTTTTAACCTCAGGCTTCAGCCAAATCGAAAGCTGATCGTATAAAATTACGCCTGACAGAGATCGGGGATCGGGATCGGAGAACCGCAAAAGGTGACACTCCGATGGTTTGGGCCGCTCCCCTGTCGCTGTCACTATATATAGATTACATATAGATATCGTACAGTTGCTGATCTCTGGCTTTTTGCCAGGGGGATGAAAAGTAAAAGTCTGGGGAATAAGTAGCTGTTTATACATATTTTGGATAGTGCGGCTCACTGGTGCGAATCCATGTATTTTTGGATGCTTTCCGGGGGTTCGCAAAAATGAATTTAATTGAAGTTCGTAAAGTTCCTTAAATGACTCTCAACATGATTGAGTGCAGCTTTATTTTAATGTCCTCCTATCAAAAATTAACAATGTATTTAAAAGATCCTCATAAATTTAAACATTAAATTTACGAACTAAAATTAAATACATTTTGTGAGCCACCTTTCTCTGCGCTTCTCAAAATGTTGTAAAGCTCAGACACTAAATGCTTTTATTAGAAAAAGACATTTAAGTTTTTAAGTGGTTTTTTCAATAAAAATAAAACATCTTTAAAAGGCTTATTAAATACCACATTTCTCTGCGCTTCTCAAAATGTTAAAATCATCAGGACTATCCTTAGAGTTTCACCAAGTACTTATAAGACCGACACAAATAAGATTTCAGCTCGCTCCTTTAATTAAAACCACTAATAGGAAGAATAAATAATCTGATGCAAAAAACCCCCTGGAGGCAACTTTCACCCGCTAAAATCCTCTTATGTACCTCTCTAATTAACTTCTACCCCATGGAAAAGCGGGAAATCTCTCCATCAATTTGCACGCAACTCGGCCAAAAATGGCAATATAAAATGTGTGTGCCACCATTTGTTGCGTAGGGTGCAGTCGTGTATTGTGTTGACCAACCCAAATGGCCAAATCGCTGTGGGAATTAGCTTCAACTCAAAACCCAATGGCCAGAGGCCTGAAAATTGCGTGGGAGAGCGGTGATTTGGTGACCGTTAAAGGGACAACTGGTTACGGGACCGCCTGTTGATTTGCCAGCGATCTAATACTACAGTTAATTCGGCAATAAAAATAGATTTTGTTGCCATAAATATACATAAATATGGAGCGGGGGTAATAAACACAAAATGTGACACAATCAAAACGGCAAGCGGCTCATTTATTGATAACAGTTGGAGACCAATCAACCAGTTGGCCAGAACGACGCTTGAGATTGGCCAGTAACCGGTTAGTTACGGGTTTAGTTTGTGAATAACTTACTGGTACTGGGCGTGTTTTGCATTTGGATTTTCTATTTCTTTTTTTTATGGCGCCAGCCAGCTGTAATAAGCATAAATAGCATACTTAATTGACAAATCAAAGGCAATTTGATAAACAAATGAATGCTAAGGCGCACGCAAATCGAATGCAGTTGCCAGACTAAAGAGTCACTTTGACTAATGAATCAATTTGGAGTCACCAACTCCAACTCCATGATGGAGTTCTTTACTTAATCCCCGATGAGCAGGCATGACTGTCTGATTATAGCCCTCCCTCTGGAACCAAGTTGAGTTGATTAGGGGAGCCCATTAATGGACAAGCTCACAGGATATGGGATACAAAGACTGTCCCAGACAGTTCACATGACGTCTCTGTTTGTTGTTCGTTTTTGTATTTGTTTGTTTCTGCCTCACTTTTTCCATCCAAATCTCTTCTTTTTAGTCGTCGCTCCTCAATTAATTGCAAGGCAAAATAAAACAAAAAAAAAAAAAAACAATCGAGTAAACACACAAGTAAAACCAAATGAAATCAACGAACCCAGGCCGGCAACAAAAGCAAAAGCTTGAGCTAAAGTTGAAATATACCGTTTAATGCCCAATGACCACGCCTACTTTTCCCACACTATAGCCAGACATGGAAGGCGGGGAGGGGGGAGTGTGTGCAAGGGGGATTGGGTGTTTCGGGGGTGGGGTTCAGGCGATGAAGGCTGCAGCAGAGGAGCGCTTAAAAATGCGTAAAAGAGTCAACTGCAAACTGCAAACTGCAATGGGATGTTGTTTGAGTTGTTTTGACACCCTGTAAAAGGTGCATTAACTTTGGGGTGTATTTATATAAAAATTTAAGAACAAGGAAGTAATTTGGGTAAATTCTAATATTTTAGTACCTATACGCCATAAAAAACTAATTAAACTTACTTAAGCTTCTTAAAATTTTAGGGTTTAATAATAATTAGAGTTTGAAAGTCAAAAATCAAAAGGAAATTCCGTGTTGCTTTAAACTCTTAATTGTTGCAAAATAATGAAAGTAAAATATACAATTAAAAACAAAATATTTGAAAGTGGACCATTTTTATATAAGAAATTAAAAATTTTTGGTAAATAAATAAATAAATTTGATAAATAAATAAATAAGTCTACAATATTTAACAAAAATTGTAAAACATGAAAAATAGGAATAGCCAGAGTTGTATGCATTGCACTTAACTGTTAATCAAACTTAATTTGAAAAATCTTAAACAATTTCAAAATTATTCTAAAAACATAAATATAATCATTATATATTTATAAAAGAATAGTATACCAAAGTATCATTACACCAAAAACATAATACATTTATAACAAAACAGTATACCAAAGTGTGAGTTTATTAGTTATTTTTTATTTACTTTTTATGCACTTTGTTTCGGACAGTTTAAAAGTTCACAGATAAGACAAAATTTTATTATAACCACAAAAATTTAAATCTGCTTAAAATCTGCAGTATCGTCGGGTCTTTTCCTCATTTGCAGCCTTGCTCTGGTTGCTATGCAGTTTTAGCTTCACTTTTAGCATTTTGCAGTTTGTTTGCGCTATGTCTGTGTCATAATCATAATACATTTATAACAAAACAGTATACCAAAGTGTGAGTTTATTAGTTATTTTTTATTTACTTTTTATGCACTTTGTTTCGGACAGTTTAAAAGTTCACAGATAAGACAAAATTTTATTATAACCACAAAAATTTAAATCTGCTTAAAATCTGCAGTATCGTCGGGTCTTTTCCTCATTTGCAGCCTTGCTCTGGTTGCTATGCAGTTTTAGCTTCACTTTTAGCATTTTGCAGTTTGTTTGCGCTATGTCTGTGTCTCCGAGTTGATTGCACCACCACCACCGTCAGCAGCATGAGCCACCCCTTTGCACCACTCGCCCCACCCAACTGCACTTATATTGACAAACTTGTCGTTTTATGCCACTGATTAATAAATGAAAAGTTTCATACCCAAGAAGCAGAACATTTCTAGCTGACTCTGGAAAATGTGCTGGAACTTTAACTTTTTTGGCAATGAAATTTTTGTAACATTGATTTTTAATTGCCGGAAAGTAAAATAATTGCTGAACAGCATTTATTTTTGTAATTTGCAAAGTCAAGAGCAGACGGTGGACTTTTGGGTTTATGTCATTTGAGAAGCTCACGAAAAGTACGTGAGCTATGGGTAGGCACGTGCCGGAGGAAAAATCGCACCTAACTGGCCATCTAATAAACAAGTTTGCTGGCCTGGCCAAGGAACGCGTGCTTCCCCCATTAACTCTTTTTTTAGTCGTATTTTTTCGCTCTCCATGGGCCGCATTTTCCAGCTGCCTGGCTAATCGGTTGCGTAATCTTAAACGCGACGCGGCAATTGAAATGGATTGCAGTTGCAGTTGCAGAGTCTTTGCTACCTGGAGAATCATCGAATCGGCAGCTGCCAGTGGCGTCTCTCTCCTGATCCTGTTATATAAACTTACAGCCAGAGAAAAAAAAGAACTTTATTTATTTTACTTAATTTAATTTACACTTTGAACTTAATATTTAATAGGTAATAGGTAAATTATTTTACATATTTATTTAGATAAAAAAGTTTACTTTTAATTTGAAAAATATTTAACACTCATTTAGAGATCTTTTAGGCATTTTAATTAGAATTGTTTTAAATTAAAATGTTCCTCTATTACAGGCATTTAAAATTTGTACATATTTAAATTTGAACTAACTTTAATTAACTCTTAAATTTTTCTCTGTGTGAACATTTTTATAGCTTTTTTTGAGGGAGTTTCTTGTGTGTGGCTTGTCAATGGGTCTGGCCCACAATCGATGCTCAAATTTCATTACATTCCTTTACCCCCGCTCACTTTTGCGAATTTTTATAGTAAGTAAGTATTTTTGTAAAATTAATTTTACGCTTGGCCGTCTTAACGCCATCCAGTCTGGCATCGTTTTAGTCTCAGAAATATATACTGCATGTTGCATGTGTCCGTGTGTGGCAAGAATAGTTGCAGGCAACTGCAGCTAATTGCAGCCAGTTGCAAGTTTCATAAATAAAGACAGCAGCGGATTAAGGAGGAGGTAGTGAAGAGGAGGAGGAGGAGGAGGAGCAGGAGAAAGGAGGAACCGAGGATGCGCGGAGAATGTTGCGCCGTGGGTCATCATAAAAACATTATGGGGCGGCGCGAACAAAACAAACAAAAGCCTGCATTTTACACCGAAAGGAAATATAGGATACAGTAAGAGAAAGCTAAGCCCTATTTTTTAAGTTTATTGATGATGAAAATATTTACACTAAGCTTATATAAATTCTTCATTTTTATTTAAGAAACTTTGGTTAATTTTTCTGATTTATATTTATAATTAATAAATTAAACTTTTAGTGAGTTAATTAAAATCGATCATATTTTAAAGGAGAATATTATTCCAAAAATGTACCTATGTATAAATGTTTTAATTTAAATTAAAATAATAATAATAAAAAAAACCAAACAAAAGAGTCTGCACAATAGTTTTAGAAACCATTTTTTAGACCTTTTTTTCTGTTTTCGCAAAACATTTGGTTATTATAAAATCCAAGTTACTTTTTCGTCTGTATAATAAATTAACCATTTATTTATTTTTTTTACAAGTGATAACCTTCTTTTTAATTACACTTTTTCCCTCAGTGGCAACTGCAACTGGTGGAATTTTTCAGAGGAAAAAGCAGCTGCAGATGGCGTTGTCACTGTGCAGTTTTGACAGGGCACAACATGCGCGAGTTTGATGAGCTCTCGGCAGTGGCAGCCGACTGTCCCCATCTCCAGATCCATCTCCATCCGAGTCCACATCCCCAGCCCAAGCACCATCTCTCACCCACATCTCGTGAATGAGAGGCCTCGCACTCCCTTGGGCATGACGAATGTGGAGTCTCTTGGGTGGGTGTGTTCATGGGTTCTCTTCTCATCCATGCTCCACGTTTTTTTCTTATTTTATATTCTTTTTTTTCTATTATTTTTTTTTATATTTTTTGCAGAAAGGTCAGGTTGTTGGATTGCCCATTGTTGGCGTCACGCCGCTTCAGCGTTCAAATTGCCAGCGTGCGAACACGTTTCGTTCGACGATTGGAGCGCACAGGTGTCTTGGCTTACTATACGTATACGTTATATGTTATGTGCTATATGTACGTTACCCCAGCGACGGACCTCTATATGGCTGACCAAAAGCAAAGCCAAAGCCAAAACCAAACACCCAACTCCTCTGTGATTGGCTTTTAGCCGCTGTCGCCTGTCAATATGCTGGCTGCGCGTTTTTGGATTTATTTTTAATAAAACTGATGTCATTTATTGGTCTACGTTTATTGTTTATTGTTGCTAAATGCCTGTCGAAGAGACTTCACCCAGGCACGAACATTCTGATGTGTTCGTGTGGGTTGGCGTGAGATTGAATTTTTTTTTTAACTGAGGTGTAACGAGATACTTTTAGCCATGTAATGCAAACAATGTAGGAGCTCTGTTCTGCAAAACTCGATGTCAAGGACACTAGAATATTGCATTAAAAATAGTGTCGTAAAATAAGTTACAAGTAATAATTTGAAACTGTCAAGAAATTACCATTTAATTCGCTTGATTTTTGTATAATAATAAGCCATTCTCTTTAGTAACACGATTGGTTTATGTTGTAAGAGTCAACAATAGTTCTTACTAAATATAAAATGGTTGTTCTATTTTGTTGAATTTTTAAACTATTTACCTCTGAAAAATAAGTGTATTAAAAAAAGTGTAATCAGCATTTGAAAATATATTGTGTATGACCAAAATTCTAACAAATTTTTTATTGTTTAAATTCAAACTATTTTAGACACAATAAAATTTACAAGTCACATAAATGACATGTGTAAATTGAAAAAATTTATTTAATTTATTTGTTTAATTTTTTTTTACAAACACTTTTAATTAAAAAATACTACACAAATTTTAATTTAAATATTTTGTTAAATTTTCTTTAAATTTGTGAGATACCAATTTGTTTACACAAGTATTATTATCCTACAAAATATTTTAAACAAAGCTTATTTATTTAATATCTTAAATATACATACCTATGGTTATGTGACCCCAAAAAAATGTTATTTTCTGATATCCAAGACAGAAATCCGGCCCAAAGAAAAATTGCTAGCTTAATCCATCTCCGCTCAGTTGGAGCTGGCAGCGTTGAGCACTCCATCTGAGACACACGCTCGTTCCCAAAGTAAAAGGAAAGCTGCACTTGAGCTGCAGCTCTTGACTCCTTTAGCTCTTGGCGAATATCCGTGGGCCACCTTGATGTGTCATCACTTGAGCGGTAGCCGAACATCTCAATGCGGTTTTCCTTCGGTTGAGATACTCGTAAGTTTGCGAAAAAGGCACTCGAGTTCAACGATTATGAGAAATGTGTAACAGACGTGACTTTGATGTTGATGCGCCAGACAGCTTGGGAGCTGACAGAAGCTCCTCCGATGTGGAACAGCTGTCATCTATCGATGGCTGCTTGTAATGCACTTTTAATAGCCACCAAAAAAAAAGAAGAATTCCGTCCCTGACCTTCTTTTCGGGCCGAGACTCTCGTTTTTCGACGTTGCGTGCGTCTGCCATTTTCGCATCCATAATTAAAATGTGTGTGCCGGCAAGTGGCAATTTTTAATTACAGCAGATAAACTCTTTCATAGTCCGAAAAATGCTGACCACCCGGCGTGTAGTCATCGAAATTACAAAACCAAAAAAAGAATACACTTGGCCCTCGCTTAACACGAACTCTTTTAGCACTAACTCGGTCTTACACGGTTGCAATTTGCACCCATTCCCCCTTTAACACGCTAAAAACCTCGTTCTTACACGGAACGTAACCCCCGTGTTAAGCGAGGGCCAAGTGTATAAAAAATAATAATAAATACGAGGTAGCAGCTGACGAACGCCGGGGGCGACTTTTAAACTTTTGTTAATTATCGCGATAAGGCAACAAGTTGTTGGCGCTACAGTTGAAACTGCCGCAGATCTTTGATACTACCAGCTGCCCCTGTTTATTCATATTTTTTGTTTATTATTTTCCTTTTTTTTTTGATAGTTTTTAAAGCTTTGATGTGCCGGTTTAGCTTCAACTTTAACCCCAGCGATGGCTAATTGAAATGCACAGATATGGAATCGGTTAAATGATTGATGGTGAAGCCATAAAGATGTTTACATTGAACCAACTTGATTGTTTATTGGAAAACAACAACTTTATGTAAAAGCGATGACCCAACGACCTCGATTGAAGTAAATGCAATCTTATTGAATCATAATTATATATGTACAAATGCATTTAAAATGGTGCCTTTTGTTTGCTTGGCTTTATTAAGTATAAATACTATTGTTTACATTTTGTGCGGGCAAGTTGTTTAAATTGAAATTAAAATCAACACTGAAAATGCATTTAAGCGAGAAAGGTCAATATTGATATAAACGTACGAAAATCCAATTAACTTAAAATGGTTTGAATTAAAGAAATCTATGTATTATATACTTTAAATCGAATTATTTTAAAATGGTTTGAAAAGATAACAAACAAATCATTTTATTTAATAAATGTTTAAAAAAATTACTATCTTGCTTTTAATTAATTTCTTGGAAAATCTGAGTTAGAAGTTTATTAAAATTTAAATCTTTCCATGATCTAAATACATTTTTTTCAATCTTTTAAAAAAAAGAAGTTTTTAACTTAAATTAAAAAGGATTAGATAAAATCTTAAACATAAATAGTGCATACTGTGCGGAAGATTTGTTTTTTCTTTAATTGTTGTAATTGTTGTTTGAAATGTTGTTAATTTTTTGAATAATTTAAAATGTTGGTATAATTAGATTGAAAAAATAAAAGTGGAATTGAAAATCGTGACTGTTATTTCCTTTTTGAGCTCGTAGTTTTTTGAGCATTTGACTTGAGTTGTACAATTTAACATCTAACCATAAAATACTTTTTGTATTTTAAAAGCTTTTTTAGCTCATTCATCCGCCTTTTAACTTTGACCTTTTTGCACACATTTTTTTCCGTTTGAAGCGACTAATTGAAATGCATTGTGGCATAAATATGAAATCTTCTAATTGGCTGCGATCGCGGCTGCCACAGCTCTTTTGTTGCTGTTTGTGGCACGTTGTCTGGCATGCAGTATGCAGTATACCTGCATTCGATCATGAACCCCCCCCTCCCCGCTCTCCCCACCTGACCCCCGCCCCTCCCCATCGGCATGCACTTCCTTTTTGGGCTCTCGACGACGCATAGAAATTTTCTTTATAAATCAGTTGCTGCTGCGGCTGCTGCTGCAAGCTGAATGTTGTTTGCGGTTGTTCGAACGCTGAGAGAGCAGCAAAAGTACAAGCAAAGTACAAAGCAAGTTGTTAAAATTCCTGTTTAAAGTTTTGTACGCACATGCAATGGCCTCGCCAGCTTCCTCTCTGGCCCTCATCCACAGATCCCCCTGGAAACTTCAAAGGAAGCTGCTGCTGCTGCTGCTGTTGCTGCTGCTGCATGTTTGCATTAAAGACGCATTTTGTTTGCCCAGCAGATTCAGCAGAGATCCGAGACGATGACGACGACTACGATGATGAGGACGTCCGCAGCGTGTTAGAATACACAACATGTAAGCCAACAAAACAGTTGGGGCCACTCATAATCAGGTTTTAGCCACGACTGCGTCTGAGCCTTGGCCGCATCCGTGGATCCATGGCCCCTGCATAAAGGGAGTACCACCACTCCACTCTCCTCTCCAGAATCCAGAATCGAAATCGCCAAACAGCGTCGGCGGCTCCAGCGCTTATTGCCTGCGCATGATTGCACAGAAGAGCAGCAGCGACTGGGCACAGTATCTCAAAATTATTACAAAATCTTTAGGGATTTTGGAAAACTATTAAAAATATGTATGATACTCGTTTTTAATTGAATTTTGTATTAACAGATTTATTTATTTAGTTTTGAACTGTTTAGAAACTCATTTTTAAAAGTCTTTAGACTTCAGTCTTAATTTTTTTAAATTTTAAGATTTTAAAATATAAAAAATTGCTGTTCCACAGTGACTTAACCGCCGATAGCGTAGCTCTCAGGTGGGCCAAAGCCAAAGCCAAAGTCGCAGCTAAAGTTAAAGCCAAAGTCAAAGCAAAAGTCTGGGGCGGGACGCTTTTGGCCGCTTGGGCTAACTAAACAATTATGGCAACGGCTACGCGATCGCCCAGCGACAACGACGACGACGACGACGACGACGAAGATGATGATGATGATGATGATGATGAGTGTGGAAAGAATGAAGCAGGAGAGGATGGGAGAGGAAGAGGGTCCTAAGAGGAAGGAGCTGTGGCACATCCTCCGCTCGTCCATCTAACTATCCTCGTATCTATGCATCTATAGTTATTTGTATTATTATTTTGCTTTGTTTTCTCTCGCCCAGCATTCGCTTTCTCAGCTGCCTACAGAGAACGAAATTTTATTGACTTTATTTTGGACTTTAATATTTAAAAGTTTTGATTTCGCAAACTATGGGCAGTGTATTTTGTAATCCCGCATAACCTATAATATTATAGCTAATAACTTATGTTTTATTTTGTGTGGTATCAGAACAATTTCTTAATATAAAAATCATTTTAAAAATGAGTAAATTTATCTTACTATATGTATAAAAAGAAATAAGTTAAAAATGTACCAATAATTTACTTTGGCCAGTATAAATAAGAAAACTATCTTTTTTTAAGACCTAATAAAAATAGTTTTTAAAACCATATTTATTAACTTAAAAAAAGAGTATAAAATTGGCTTACAATTTGGTTATTCCAATATTGATTAATTGTCTTGCTTTTAAATAATGTTTTTTTTTGTGTGTAGCTGGTGTGTGGTGTGTGTTTTGCGGCTAGGTTCATCTTGGTTTCTGTTGATTTTTTTGCTATTGTTGGCTTTTGGTTTTATTTATAGTTAGTTTGGTTTTAACGCTCGCTTGTTTAGCTTGCTTGGGTTACCTCTGCCTCAGTCCCATCCCCCTGCCTCGAATTGCTGATGATGCCTGCAAGCTTAAAATCGTCATAAATGCATGGTTACCCACACAGAAAAACGTACAAAACACACGAAGGATGCAGACGATGCAGGGTAATTGCAACTGCGAGGGTTGCTCAAAGAGTTTTTATTTTAGATTAGTAATCTCAAGGATCTCGGCTATCTATATCGAAAACTTTGGGGTAAACCCCCCCACACATCTGTCTCATTCATATAGAACCAAATGCATAAGAGTTTCTCTGTTTTAGTTTTTATTTTCATCATATTCGAGTGGCGTTTTTGTGGCTGTTTTTCTTTAGTTTTTTCTGTGTGGTTACTGTTTTTCTTGTTCCCCCCTTTTTTTCTGGTTTTTGTTGCGGTTTTCACGTGTTGCTATTTCTGCAAGTTTTGTTTTGTTTTTTTTCTTGGCAATTTGTTCTTGTTTTCGTTTGCGACTACTGCCATGAATAAGCAGTGAAAATAAAAATATAAACAAAAGCACCACCACCCCCACCCACCCACTGACCCCTCTTTTTCTTCTTCTGCTGCTGCTGCCGGCGATTTGTGTGCTAATAATTCAGCATTTGTTTCCATTTTTTTTTGTTTCTTTTGTTTGGAATGACTTTTTTGTGTTTGCTCGTGTTTGTTTTCGCTTTTGCTGGCTTTGCTATTTTTTTTGTTACTTTTTAATATTTTGTTTGTACGTTTTTCTACACAGTTTTTGCCCTTGCCCGGTTTTAGTTTGCCTGCTCAAACATTGTAAATTATTTGCTGGTAGCGACATACATAAATATAGATACAATTTATCAACTCGGATGAGTTAGAGCTAAGTCCGTAGTCTTGTTTATTTATCTTTTGTTTGGGCTTTTTGTTGCTCTGTTTTATTTACAGCATCGGCTCGTTTATCAAACTTTGAGCCTCAGATGGGGACATCATCACTTAATAATATTGACACTTCTCTATACAAAAGCCGAAACGTATAGAGTTCCAAAAGACGATTACGAGCAGAGAAATAATACACACAGACAAACACACAGATGCCGATTCTGAGATACAGATACACAATCACAAAATTAAGTGATTATGTTAACCGGTTCGATTTTTTTCTTTTTTTCTTTTTCTTGTCTCGGTTTTTTTGTGCCATTCGTTGGATCGTTCGTTCGGGTACCAAAACAGAAATTTACATCAAAATTAACTTGTTATGTGGCCAACAACAACAGCAAGAACAACATGCGAGGAGCGAACTGAAACCAAAACCAAGCTGACAGCCTCTTCAGATCCCCAATCCTCATGAGCTCCAGTTCTTCTTCTCACAGCCAATCTTGTATAATTTCGAAATTAGAGCTCATCATCAGCCCATATCAAAGTCGATGTTTGGCGTCGGCGTATTCTTTATTGTGTTTCTTTGAAGATATTGAAATTTTTACCAGTCGATTCCTTCAAAATTATCTAGAATATATTTAGACCTTGGCGATAAGATGGAATTAGCTAAATTTGCATTCTTTTTGATTATACAAATTTGCAAAGTGTAGTTTGAAATGGTATATGATTAGATAAATCTCATAAATACTCTTAAGTTATGTTACTCATTAAAGGAACTCTTTCCATATCATGACATCTTTCTTTCATTTGATCAATACAAAGTTTAATTTTATAATTTCCATTTTTGTTGATTAACTGAATGTGACACGTGAAGATTGCTATCATAAGTTATCAAAATTATCTCCCTCAATAAATTAAATCAAAAAACTTGTTTATTTTTTAATCTTTTGATTCTTTTTTAATATTAATGAAACAAATTCATATTATAATTTAGTGTTCTTTGTTATTTACTTATTGTGTAAAAATAAGACTTGAATACTTTTTATTAAACATTTTGTGAAGAAACTCAAAACTTAATAACCAAAAACCATTTTGCCAAAATCATTCCCTTATTTAAGTGTTTGGATCATTTCTGTTATTGGACAATTATTACATTGATTTGATTTCTACCACCATGATAACAAAATCTATGTTCTCTTGAATTAATTAATTTATTAAGGGAACTCAAAATGAACTTGTAAACCAACTTGTGCACATACGAGTATTAAATCCTAATTGGATTTGTGTAACAACTTTTGCTGTTCTTGCCGAAAACTCATCTTGATATCTGGCTGGGAATAATGTAATTAGTCAATGAGCACGTGTAATTAATACTTAACCCGAGGAAGTTCAAGAGACTAACTGCTTGGCATAACTTTTTGGCAGCTGCAATTATATATTACGCATACGCAGGGTGGTGCAAAGGGGAGAAGGCAAAAGTTTTCAATTAAGTGCCATACATATCACACATGTAGATATTAATTATAATATAAATGAGCAAAAGCCAGCTCAGCTGAATCTATCAACATAATGGCCTGCAGATAATACAGGAACAGCAATAGAAATCTCTAATTAAAGCCTTGACAATAGTTGACAAGAGGCGGGGGGATTGAGACTGGGACTTGGACTGCTGGGAAGCCACTAAGCGGCTCACTCACTTGCCCCAGACATCAAGATCTGGGCAAACAAAGGTGTCTGGGCCTGGGATGATGGCTGTCTGCCTTTTTCCCCCAGAGGGGGAGTCACCACCTCACCAGTGTTAACCACATCACCCTCGTCCAGGCTTATTTCATTCATGTTTTTGTTTTACACATTTTTTTTTTTTTAGTAGCTACACACATGCGAGGGAAGAAAAATATGGAAAATAAAAAAGGGTTGCTACCACACACACAGAATCCCGGGAAACAAATACTTGTAAAGGGTCTCAAGTTCAAGTGCAAACTGCGGGGCCGAGCTTCTCCATCTTGGGCTTCCTTCCTGCTAAAGTCTAGACTTTCAGACCTCCAGACTGCCAGACACAAACCAGACAAACAGAGACAAGCGGCTAAGACAATCGACCAGCCGATTTGAATAAACATTAGAGAAAGAACGTAACATGAAAGACACATTTGTTTATGCAAAAAGGCCTGGAACAGTGCGAATTCTAATAGCCTCGGGCTCATAAATGAAACCCCCAGGCCGACAAAGACATCAGCCAGTTTATTTGCTTTATTTAAATTTAGGAAATAAAAAACTTTTGATTGGCCGTGGACTACGTGTTGCAAATATGCTTTCAAAATCTAAAAATTTGTCGTTCGTGAGCTTAAAAGTTGAGGAAAGGGCAGCTGCTAATCGAGGTGTGTGCCTCTGCCTGACCTTGTGCTGCTTTTTCTTTTTACACAATATTTTTTTTATTATTTTTTCTTTATGATGTTTATGCTTGTTGCAGCCCAAAGAACATTGCATGACTTGGGCACACAAAAACCACAAAAAAAGAAAATTTGTTTTGGCTTATTTGGTGAGTGTGTGTTTGTGTGTTTATGTGGCAAAAAGCTAAGTTTGCCAAAGAAAAAGTTTTTGTCACTTTGAAGCTTGTTTTGGACATTTCAGCACGCTTAAACTGAGGGCTCTCACAACAAAAATAATCTGAGGCTGTCAGATAAACAATTATGGGAATAGTTTAGATTGGGTTTTGGACTTTTATCTCTGTGTTTGACTTTTTCCTTCTTTACAAAGTCAGCACTTGATGATTTGGCTTTTGATTAGGTATTTATCGCTTTGGGTATTATCATATTTTCTAACCGATTTACAGAACTGAACATAGGAAATGTCTTTGGAAGTAAAAAATATTTCTTATATGATTTTTATATATTATTATATTTTTTTGATATTTGATAAATTAGAAAATAATCCTTTAATAACCAACTAAAAGATCACTTACAAAAATGATTTATTTGCCTGTGCAACTTTTTACTTTGACTTTTTTTAAAGTGACTTTTAAAAAGTGCAATAAATTATATTAAATAAAAACTTAGCTTCTGTTATCTAGTTCCTGACTTCAATGTCAAGTGGTTACACTTAGCTGCTTTGATTACAATCGTAAACAGAGTAACTAACGTCAATGTAAATCACCTGTTAAGTTTTCCGCTCATTAGACTTTATTTTACAGCCAAATCTGGGCTTAAAAAAACGCAAAGACAATTAAAACAACTAGCCCATTAAATCCCGCCCTTGTAAAGTGGGCCTAATGTGTGCGTAGTCATGCTGTTGTTGGCCTAGTTAATAATACATTAGGCCAAACATTACACACTCATCGCTGGCCAATGCCGATATGTTAGCTGTTGGCTGTGTGAGCCATGTAAAACGCCAGTTGAATTGTCAATTTATACAAAATTGTCAACAATTAACAATTAGCATTTAACACAACACACACAAAAACACATGCGAGAGGAAGTGGAGCGATTTGAGCCACAGAGATAGGGCCAAAATGCTGTCAACTGTCAAATTTGATCATACTATAAAAACGCAGGCTATAAAAAGCCAGCTACGAGATACAAGATACAACACACGAACTGAAAAGCAAAAAAATAAAAGAAACTGACATTATTTTGGCATGTGACAAAGCCCAGCTTGAGTTTCTTTTTCGGTGTCAGTGTCATTATCGTGTGAATTATTTTTTCTATTTATTTATTTGTTTCTTATTTATTTCCATCTAAGAATAGCATTTTCCTGCTGCAACAGATAATTATCCTGTAGAACTTACCTTCACAGTTGCCTTGCTAGTTGGTCTATTGCAAATGGCAGCCCACTTCCGTTTCCGGTGTCCGTTCGGCAGCAAAAGTATCCAATTAGATTTATTTCAGTCAGCTGCGCAGGCGTCACCGCGAAAAGGGGGAAAATACAGCAGCAGCAGCAACCCCCAAAAAAAACTTTTCCCACAACAAACTTTTCCAAACGCAGCAGAGATTTTTGTGTATAATTTCCATGCAATTCTGCAGTTTGCACTTGTTATGAATTTTTCATTCAATGGATTTCATACAGACAGATGGATTTTAATATTTAATATACTGGCTATTACATTATATTTGCATAAAACTTTTCTCTTTGGCACTTGGATGGGTTTTAAAAATAAATATTTCGCATCTATGTTGCGTGTGTTAGATTGCTGTGTGTATATGTTGTATGATGTATATTTAATCCGGTAAATGCAGGCACTCGATAGCACTTTTTGCGCGCGCGAAATCACCAAATAGATTTTTGAATAAAATATATAAATATATATTTAAATTCCCAAGGGTTTTCAATATTTGTACGCCGAATAAAACCGAATAGAGTTCTGAAATTCGCACGCAGACTTTTCGCGAAATTCTCGCCGCAGATTGCGAAGTGCTGACGGCCGCGGAAATGCGTTGTACGAACGTCAGAAAGCGCTCAACTTCAACTGAACCAAAGTATCTCGAACCGAATGTATCTTGAAACGAATGTATCTGAATCTGCGCCAGCATAAGCGGCGGCAGCGCTGCCGGCGTCGACGTCGACAACAACAACATCGCTGTGGTGGAACGATGGGCATTGGCATGCTCGTTTCCGTCTCGTTCCGTGCCACTCGTTCCGAAAACCGGCTTGCGCAGTTTGAGTGGCTGCGGAACGAGTGGTGTGGAGAACTGGTTTCGTTTCGAGTGACTTTCCGAGTTAATTACTCAATTATGCTGCATTGCACTCAAAGAAATTTAATTAAAAACAAGAAAGAACGCTATAGTCGGGTTTCCCATTCCTTAAAAAAAAAAAAAACAAGAAAAAACGCTAGAGTCGCTAGCCCTCTTTAAAACAAAGTGTAGCCTACTTTCGAGCGCAATACATTTTTAACGCACTTGTTTACACAAGTTTTTCAAAGTGGCCAGATTTTTAAAATTTTTAAATTTAGATAGTTGGGTAGATATTTTCAATACAAATAACATTTATTAGGGCCACTTATCTCTAGCATCAAAAATGTGGACACCACAGTGTTTCGCGGTTAGTGGGCGTAAAAAGGGGCGTGGTCAGGTTTTGAAGCAAACTTGATCTGCGCTTTGCTTATAGAAGTCTGTGTGCAAAATTTTTTGATTCTACTCTTCGAGTATCGCAAAAAAAATGGACATATTTTAAATCGCACAGGTTAAATGAACCTTCAGTTAGTTTCGAGAAAAAGTGGGCAGCATTTTTTTTTGTATTTCTTTTATTATTTTTAAACTGCAGCTTAGTTTATTAAATGTAAATTTTTTAAAACATTTGTTATTTTCTTTTATCATACAAAACTTTTAGTACTTAATGAAATCAATGAGTAGGTAAAACAAACTACCATCTTTGGTTGTTAATTTATTCAGAATTCAAAATAAAAACCCAAAAATAATTGTGAAATAAATTTGGACAATATGAAAAGGCCTACAATATACAATGACTTCATTTGGAACTTTCATGTCAAACTTACATAAGCAATGTTTTCTTTTTTAATGTGTGTTGCTCACTTCTACAAATTATTCTTTAAGTGTACCCCAAAATAGGCACATGATATGTGAACTGTATGTGTGCGCGATATGCAATTTAGTGGTTGTATTTTAGAAATTTATTGTTTTTTATCGGCCAGAGTTCACAGGTAGATGGCAATTGAGATTTTTCATTTCTTTACAATGTTTTGGCGCTGGATTTATGGCCGAGGCGTCAAATTGATGAGCGTGTGAAATGCTGGGATTCGAAGGGATAAATGTTACAAAGATGCGATGGATCCCGTCGGGCAGGTGGACTCTAATTAGGTTGAGCTACGGATATGACCTCCAATCAACCTGAAATGCTTAAGTGCTTTGCAGTGAAAAAAATTCTAATTGGTGTAATGTATGAATAAATATGTGGAACTTTGAAAACAAAAACTGTTCATATTTTTAAGTAATGCTTTGAAGAGGTTTTAAATATATTTTCAAAGTAGATTTGAAAGTCCTGTAAAATGGCTTAAATAGAAAACAATATCTTTCCAGTGTAACACTAAAAGATTTACAAAAAAATAGCCATCTTCAGTGTGCAATTCACTTCACAGCATTAACATCCATAAATATTTATGTGACGAACTGGAGTCCTACCATTCCAGGAAATGCCCCATCCTCTCTCCTCCTCTCTAACTCTTTTGGCTAATTTAGTGTTTCTCCTCAAATTCTTTCACTTTGCAAATTTGTTACGGCACTTTTTTCCCGGCTCTAAGCCAAGCTGGCCAAACTCCCGGCCAAAAGCAAAGTGAAGCCCCAAAGAGCAAACATATTTATGCAAGGCAACGTGGCCGGCCTCGCACTTCAAGGCGATGCCGACGTACGAGTAGGAGAGTATCTGTGACAAGTGTCTTTCATTAGCATAAGTAAATCTCCTCGAAATCCTCAAATTTATTTGTCAACACTTGACAATTTCATTGTTGACGTCTCCGCAGGCGCAGCTGTAAACGAGTTGGATGTGGATGTGGATGTGGATGCCAGCAAATCATGATTTGTGTCTTGCATGTCAGTTTGGCATTGGCAGAGCCAAGCCTCCAAAACATCTCCGTTGCTATTGGTAAAAACAAAATACAACAAAACAAACAACAGGCCAACAAGACAATGCAAATGGTCAGAAAAGGGAAATGGAAATGAAAATGCAGATGGAGATGTGGAGATCGAGATGGTGAAGTGTCGCTTCAAGTCCCAACTCCGGCTTAAATCAAAGACAAATATTTAACAGCAAACGGACAGCAGTTTTCTTTTGATTTTTACTACCCGAAAAAAAAAGAAAAGTCTAATTTGTGCAAAGCCTTTCTTCACCACTGTTTTGCATACCTCTCTTTTTTCCTTTTACAAGAAGTAGTTGAACTTTACGACCATGTTGGGGCTGTTAAATATTTTATGTCATATTTTTATGCCCATATCAAAGTTTTCCATTAGGATAAATGTTTATAATTTATGTTCACTACTGAGATGAGTAAACGGGTTGCATTCTAGTCGTTATGTATTTACCTTAGTAAACGTACAGATTTTTAAAAATTAAAAATTTATGGTAGTTTGGCTTTTATTTATGAGCAATTCCTTATTTAATTAAAAAATATTGAAATTTTTTTTTATGTTTGTATAAGTAAACGTACATAATGTCCATAATAAATCAAAAACTGCTTGCTATAAAACATACATCTTTTTTATATATATTATATATATAGGAATATATATTTTTTATCACCATAGAAATTATAATTGGAATTCAAAGGAAGCACACAGTTTATGGCATATTTTTAGACTTTAACATAACCCAAAGTTTTACTTGACATAAATATAGAACTTTAATGTTGTTTTTTAGCCTATCAATAAAAAAAAAAAGAGAGAAAATAGAGAGAAGACATTTAAGTATTTTGCTTATTAAAAATTTAGTTTTTACTATATTGGTAAATATCATACTTTCTTAAACCTAGCTTTTGTAAATGTATAAATAATGGCTTAATACGTATTTAATAAGTTTTTTTATGCTGTGGTAACCTTTAATAAAATATTTCTCAAATATATATATCTTTTTTATTTATCAATTTCTGACAGCATAACAAAATTCCATAGACATTTCTAAGTCCACGTTTTGCATAAGCCCTCAACTTTGACAAGGTTAATTGCCACCCTGTGAAACTAAACAAAGCCAAGCGAAAACTAAGACCAAACTAAACCACCGACCGAGCGAGGACTTTCCTAATCTGGCTTATCGCTCCTGCTAGTGCCAATGTCGTCATTGCTGGCTGAAAGTCTGGAAACTCTGGTCTTGGCCGTCATCGTCATCGTCATGGCGGCATTATGGCCAACACTTCATTACCAACAAAGCCATTGCCATTCATTAACAGCTGCGGCTTTTGTGGACCGAACCTGGGTTTCTTTTGAGATTCTGCTGTCGCCGCAGTAAAAGTTGGCCAGTTGGCTTTTGGCTTGCGGGTCTCCAACTCTCTTCGGGCTGTGGGCCATCCAACTCCCTGCTCAACTCCCTGCTCATAATGCCAACGTAATCTCAAATTACTGCAAATTTTCGCTGCTCACCTTTTATGCGCTTATTTATTTTATTGTGCATTTTCATTGCACTTTTTGTAAGAGCCAAAGAGTCAGAGACACACAAGCGGAATCTCCATTGGTTTGTTGTAAATCTTGTATTATTTTGATTGTTGTGCAGTTTTATTGTTGTGTCAATAATCTGCCTTTATGCTGCTACCAATAACCACTTCTGGCCAAGGCAGAAGCGCATTTCCGCTATTTCCAGGCGACTTTGGCTGCGACGACAGGTGCACAAATGGTCCGTAGAATGGGCGTTTGATTGAGCCACCCCTTTCTCCATTCTCCAGTCTCCACCTGACTCCAAAGCGATGTATTTAATGATTTGTTTAAGTCGCTGAGAGGGGGAAAACACAGAAAAAAAAAGAGGGGAAGTGGCCGGGAACCGCAGGCAAATGCCGTTGAAGCGAGTTTATCACCGAGATAAGCATATAAATAATGAAGGTTTCTGCTGGCCATAAACACGCTGGATGAGTTGGCAAAAGTTTTCCTGTTTCACAGCCAAAATGGCAGTTCCAACTTAGTAAACAACTTATTGACGTTGGACTTGGATTTGGGATCTATAACTTGGTAAAGGGAAGAACCTAGAAAAACGAAGACATTTTTAATTGATTTATCTTCAAAATGTATTTTACTTACTTTATATTATGTCACTTGTTTAATGTTGTTAACATTTCATGCTGGGCCCATAACCTGTTGTTTTTAAACTTTCACTTAATCACTATTTTTCGGGTGGAATATTTAGTTTGTGGTTAAATTTAAATGCTGTTCTTAATTTCCTTAAAGCAAATATTCCCTTCTATGTGTAAAGAAACTAATCCTTTTTGGAAGGAATTTCCAATGAATACAAAACCCTTAAGCTTCTCAACAATTCATTGAAGCCCCCCTTCATCATCATCTGTAATTTATTCAAATGTCCCATTTTAAGCCACCTGGTCGCACCTGTTCCGTTGCATTTGGATTAAAAAAGCCAAGCCAAATTAGGACTTGTGACAATTGCTATACATACATCATAGTGCAGCACTTTAATTGTGCCTGGCACTCAATCTTTCAATCACGCCAGCCACTCGCGGAGGGTCAGGGGAAGTTATGTGGATTACATGTGGCTGGCTGACTGGACCGATGGCAGGAGGATTCAGGGAGCAGGAGGAGGAGGAGCAGCGGCAGCCGAGAATGGCGGGCAATATAATCTATATAATCATAAGAGTATACCATGTTGTAACATCGCTCCCCCCGCACACCCCAAAAGACTCACGCATTTGCGACATGTTGTCAACTCGAATTGCGTTCGACTGATTGAAGGCAACCAGCCAGGCAGAGCCCATCCTATCCCATCCTTTACTATCCGATCCCATAACATCCCATTTCACACAGCAAAAAAAAATTTTAGCCTATTTTATAATGGCTTAAATATCACGAAAAAAAAAGCATCTTAATCCGGTGTGTCCCAAAACGCTTTTTATGTGTTTAAATCAATTAAAAAGGATACTTTGTAAATAAAAAGTCTGATTTCCATGCTTGTAATAGCTTTGGGAAAAAATGGTTTTATCGAATGCTGAAAAGGAAACCATTTACACTTATTTGTATTAAATTTAAAAAAGTATTTGATGTATTTTATTTCGTATATGTATGTCCTTGTAAAAGGGTTTAATTTACTTCACTTTAGAAAAGAAAATTATTTATAAATTGTCGAATTAAATTTACCTTTAAGTCAATTTCTAAATTATGACACAGATTTCTAACAATTCGACAAGCTAACATTTTTTTAAGTCACACTTATAATTAAAATAAACAAAGATAATAAATATTTCAATTATGGTTTTTAATCTATTTAAATCAATATAAAATAAATTGTTTTTCCTGTGCAGTCCATCGCCATCGCTCAGCCGCGAACAGCGACAAGTTGATGGCCGAAGCCAAAGTCAAAGCCAAAGTCAAAGCCAAAGTCAAAGCCGCAACCAAAGTCGGCCTACAATGTAGGCAAGTGGCCAGGCATCGACTCCCAAAGACCCAAAGAACCCAAGAGCCCAAGAACTCTTTGCAAGCCAGACAGGTTTGTCGCCTGTCGCCAAGCGAGACCACAAAAACACTGGAGAGGAGATGGGAACGGATCTGGAGTTGGAGTTGGAGATGGAGATGGAGATGGAGTTGCAGATGCGGCTGTGGCTAAAGTTGGAGCTAAATCTGGCGGAGACTTAGCCGGCTGGCCAAAGAGGATTCATCGTTTTTGGGTAGGCGTCGCACAGATTGATCAACAGACCAGGACGTTTGTCTAAGACTTGGCCTGCCTTGTTTACGTTTAAGGGTTTGCACTGTCATGGATGAATCCCAGAAGCCACAGGGAGGGATTACTCCCATTTTATAGGTAGAAAAGCATTAAAGAATTTGAATAATCTGCCAATTCATAAAATAACTAAGATAACTAAGATGCTAAAAACTGTCGTTGTGGAAGAAAACATATACTAAAGTTTTTTAAAGTTTTTTAACTCATATCCCCACTAAATCCTTATATTGTGCTTTGTTAAAAAAATATTTTATTCAATGGTTTTACAAAAACCTCAGCGTTAATTATTTTATTTAAAAAATTAAATTTAAAGTACCCACAGGAGTACATTATAAATAGGATAAAAAGCTAATAAATTATAACTAAGCATGCATTATTTAGTTATTTTATGCTCTTAAAATTTTAAAATTTTTATTATTATGTATAAAGGATATATTTTTGCAGGGATAAAAACTGCAAAAAAAAAATTTCCTTAAAGAAGTTCACCCATTTTTATTTAAATTAATCAAAGAATTATTAAAATAATTTTTAATTAAAATTAACCTCAACTTTTACTTTTTAGGGGCCCCGTTACAAACTCTAAGAACCGCTCCTGATCGCTGCTCCACCTTCCTGGCATTTCGCAAACATTTAAAGTAATTTCGCCATCAATCTTTCACTTTTGCACTCGTTTCGGACGCAGTCGCTCCTCCGCCTGGCTCTTGACCATCTGCCCGAGTCCGAGACCAAGTCCAAGTCCAAGTCCGAATCCGAGTGCGAGTCACTTAGTTTGAGGAATGACAAGTGCCCAGCCTGCAGCATGAAGATGACCTTGTCCAGGTATGTAAGTAGTTGATGTCGTCGTGCGTTCTGCCCACTCACCTGAGCCGAGCATCTGCATGCGTAAAGTTTATTTTGATCTTGGTGTCTCCGCGATTTGCATAACTTGTCATCCACATCCACATCCCCATCCTCTGAAGATCCCAGCAGCGAGGGAAGAGAGGAGGAGTCCATTGTCAGTATCAATAAATATCAACGCGCCGAGCGACAACTTCTTTCCAAGCGATGTCGTCTCCTCGGTTTCACCCAGAGCCTGATTCCATTTGGCAGTGATGAGGCCCAGTCCGTCAGCAGGATGAACATTTTGCTATTTTATGCACACCGATATAAATGATCTTTTAATTAATATCACTTTAGATAGCGCACAAATTGATGGAGCATTCTTATTATGCAAAGTGATGTTTACGATTATGGGTAGGATCCGAACCGATCCGAGTGTCCCAGTCCCAGTCGCACAGTTCCAGTTTGGATTGCCTTTAAATACACTTAATGACACTGGCCGGGATTAGGGCTTTAGTGGGCTTGGCTAAAGTTGATCCGACAAGTTTCCATTCCATAATGTGCACTGCCTATGATAATCGGATCAGATTACCACACTGATAATACTAAAAGCTTTTTGCAATTTGCACAACAAATTTGTTTTGGAATCGGGGCTCGATTTGAACAAAGTTATTTTGCACTTAACAGGAGTATATAACTTACCATTCTGAATTGAGTTGTACTGCCGGTTGGAAATTTCTCTTTTCTTCGCTTTTCTTCGCTTTTCCCACATAACTTGAGAGCTTTCCATATTTACTATACACAAAGCAGGTGCGATAAGATCGCAATGGAATGCACAGACGCCGCTATTTCGGAAAATGAAGTCATTAAATGCTATTACAAAGCGTAATTGTTCACAAATTATACAGGAGAGCGGGGAACTTCCTATATATACCCTTTTCTTTTTTATTTTTTTTTTGCCCCGGCACCACCGAAACAATGTGCACATTACACCACTTTGGTATCTTAATTATAGGCCTAGGAGTGCCACACCACAAAGAGGTAAGAGGGGGTTTACCTGGTGCACCTGTCATATCTGGCCTGCTCTGGGCACACAAAACGAGTGCAAATGAGTGACACTCGCGACTGGCATTCCTCGAGCTTCCTTTGCGACGGGAAAAATAAATTAACATAATATATTCTCATTTTTCTGCACAGGAAAATAACTTTATTATCGGAAATGGAACATAAAGTGTTTGACATCTATAAATAATTATCTATAAATTATAAGCCAAGAATTTGTAATTTTTTAAAATATTTTTAATAAAAAAACCCAAGTGGTTACTTTATTGATAATTGATTTTAAATTGTAGCAAGCTAATAAGACTTTATTATGACGACAGTTTGCACACATAATTTAATGCATAGTTTAATATAAAATCAAATAAATATTTTTGATTTATCTGAGACCGAGTTGACGAGTTTTTGAAACCAAATTTAAATTTAAATTACCACAGACAGCTAATTTTCTGCCAGTTTATTACACATTTATTACAGGCTCATTTTCTCTCTGTGCTTCCATTACAAACTCTTCGGCTCATATGGCTGGCAATTTGGCAGAGACCGAACAAATGCTGGTTAATATTCAATTTATTACAAATCATCATCGCCTTCATTTAGGCTGCTACTTACAGTGGAGTCGCCTCCCTTCATGTTGAACTCTCAACTGTGACGCGGAACTCGATGCTCCACATGTAAGTAGTCCACTTTTGTGCCGAGTCACCGGAGCAGTGATGAGGTAAAGTCATGTGTCTGAGAACTGAGAACTTCCTGACAAACGCGGGCGGGAAATACGAGTAAGAGTTCGACTCCGGCGGAAATTGTGTCATGATTATAGACTAAAGCGCCCATTTAGTTACGCCTTATTATTTCCAATTCCTTTTCGGGGTCCCTTTTGCATTCAACTCGGCCTAATTGAAGTTGTGGAAATGACTCGGACCTTTTTCCCTAATCTCTTCATTATAAGTATTCACTCAGGCTTAATTTGGTTTCGACTTTGTTTGACTTTGTGCTGTTCTTAAACGAAGCTTGGTAATTGCTTCAGTTAATTAACTAAACTAAGCCCCGAATTGGTGGCAATTTTAGTTGATCTCATAGATTGGTTAAACGATCTGTAGATACTTTTCAGATCTATGAGGTTCAGCCCCCCATTTATTAAGCATGTAGCATCCATTCTGGCTCATCAATAGTCCACAAGGCGTTGCATAACCCGTTAAGGAAGCTGGCTAAGAATTAATCAACACACAAAATGAGGAATTCAGTCGTGTGGCACTTGTTTCTAAGCTTTTCCCATCAATTAAACGGTCTCCGGCTCCATGGAATCTCCCAGAACGGCACATTGTCTTAGCCAAATTAAAATGGCCATCTCTTATTTTTTTCTGGTCAGCTGCAGTAGCCGACACCTGAGTCTTGAGTCTCTCAGAGATTTTTCGGTGCGCATGCGGAAGCGTTTTTCGCGTCATTTTTCATGCTGAAATTTAATAAAGAAAATTAATTTGTGGACATTTGACTCGAGGCGAGACACAAAATACAACGGCAAAAAAAAAAATAAAAACCGAGCTCATATACGAGCCCATCTTGGGGTCCCTCTCAGGCTCAAACTGCACGCAGACTTTGATCGATGGCACTCATGATGCTGCAGGCGAGCTTCCACCAAAAGAGCCACCGCGAGATCCAACCGCCAATCTCCCCCAGTTCCGACGACAAATTCAAGTTGGTAATGCCTTGGCCTAGTACTCTTCGAGGGGGAGTGAGGAGGAGTATTCCGAGGAGTCCTCCTCGACTTGGACCTGGCCAACCTGAAGCCGGGTGCCGCATGAGTTGCAAGTTAGCGCAATTAATTTATTTCAACACGAATTTAACTCTCATCGTGCCCGCTCCTCACTTCATTGCTGTTCATTGCTGTTCATTTAATTTCACTCCACTTCACTGCACTCCATTCCCGATGCGTTTTACATCATTCTTATGAAAGGAGTGCGCAGCGCAGACTTAGCATTTATATTGTAAAAATTTTGTCGTTACCTTATCTAAATATGGCCATTGCATATAAAGACGCGCCATGCCATCCATTCGGGCAGCTGTTCGCCACAGGATTCAACGTACTAACTCACAACTCGTCTTGGGTTCACTGGGAAAAAAAATTGTAGAAATTCCTTATCAATCTTGTGAAAAACGTACTCAAACATTTTTAAAATATATAAATAAATAAAATAAAAATAAAGAATAAAAATTTCTATAAAGCTCTTTTTTAAATAAGTTTTATTTTTATTAAATTTTAAATTGATTTCCAATTTTACCTAATTTAATGAAGTATTGGGTAGTTTGCAATTTGCCTTTTAAGCCTTTTCAAAGACCTAGCGATCTTCAGTTAAATCTGCAATGGAAATTGATGTTGGAGGCTTGCTGCCTTTTATGAACAATGTTTTTCAACTTAAGTAAAAAATTTCAAAAACATATGTTAATATTTCTATTACTTAATTAGATGATTTATATAAAAACTCTATTTTTTTTGCACAGTGCACTGGTCTTCCGATGCTGCGTCACTCATTTTTGCACAGTCCATTAGTTCGCGGATGCAGTCGGCACTGAAGGTTGTTCCTCTTGTTGTTCTTCTTGTCTACCGGTTTGACAGTCGCTCAGTCGCAGTTCCAGTCCCGTTCCCAGTCTCCAGACCCTGTCCTGTCCTGTCCTGTCCCAGAGACCGCGTCCAGTTTCCAGCTCCATTAGTTGCCCCTTGCATGTAAGTTGTAATATAGTTGCGACCCCTGTCCGTGGTTTATTTTAAGCTCTACTGGGCGCGTCCTATTCCAGGGCTAGGCTCTTGGCCCTTTCTTCCCTCCATATTCCCTCCAGTTTGTATGTAATTTTCGGTTATGCGAAGTAATTTGAGATCGCGCCACACGCGCTGCCTTTAATGACTTCATTAAATGCTCCAAACTAGTTTACAGCCCAGCGACTCGTTCTGCTGCCCGGCTGCTGGCTCCTTGGGCCACTCGGACAACTTCCGATGATGACTATAAAATGATTCCTCGAGGGCATTCTTCAGTTACTTGGCACTTGAAGTTGAAGTTTCCCCGGTGCTTGTTGTGGGCCATACTTACTTTACTTTACTGTACCAGACCACCTCGGATGCATGTCGCTCCCTATGGAGTCCACGTCGAATCCTTCGCCGCATAACTCAGCGAGGCGAGGGTCCTAAATCTCCTGGACAACATTTACCTGATCCTAGTGAAGCCACTGGCTTAATGACCAGAACCGGTGGTTAGGGATGATCGTCACTCTCGTAAAATGTAAATTTTTCAGTTAGCCGCCTGATGAGTTTTGAGGGAGGAGACACATGGAATCAACTGGATGTCTAGGATACAGATAGGAAAATACAAAATATTTAAATAAGTTTTCTTGAAAGAAGTACATTTTACAAATCCTATCCTATGGTCAAAAAGGTTGTGGCCATTACGTTAAAATCTATTATCCAAATAATGTGAAAGTTAACATATAAATACAAATATACCTTAACATTTTATTAAGAAAAGTCCAAAATGTTTTGGGACTTTCTGACAGGTCAGAAAATTATAAAGAAAATAAATTTGAGCTTAAAGTGTTGAGTTGTTCATAACAATCTTTTGATTAACAAGCATGATCATTTGAAATTAGATTCGCTTTTAATTATCACTCTAAATTAAAATCGTTTAATCTGAACTTTTGACCAGACTTTTCTTCTCTGTACGGACTACTGAAGCCTGTGTCGTCGTTGTCCATTTACTGGCACAGTCGTTACTCATTCTCAGGGCCGAGGACGACAGCGAGTATGTGGATGAGGCTGGAGATGGGAATGGGAATGGGAATGGGTATGGAATTGGGGATGGGGGTTGGAGGTTGTGGCTCTGGATGGATAATTATGACGTTGCAACAATTCCAGCGTGGCAGCCAGAGCTTAGGAGACGTGTTCTGGGATTGCGATTGTGATTGCAAGTGTCTGGGTGCGGTGTGTGCAGTGTGTGCCCCAAGTGACAGTGCAACATGATTGCTCTCGGGCTCGCCACATGCCACATTTATCATTCGTCGAAACGTTGAAAAATTAGTCATTCCTTTATTTTACACCCAAATGCCGAGAGCTCTTGGCGCAAACCAGTTGAGGAGAGGCCAAGACTTTAGCCACTGCTAGTGGCAAATCCTTCTTGCATTACTTGGTTGAGTACAGTGAGCCGTGGCTAAATGGGAGCATGGAGTGGCCAACTATAAAGAACTGGTATTTTGGCAAAAGAAAACGATGTTTTCAGGTTGACAAAATTTTATTATGAACTTATGAATCTTTTAAATAACATAATCAAGTCCTACCTTGGATACAAAACTATATTTATTATTAAAGTCCATTTTTAATAATTTCTTAATATTTTGTTTATTAGAAATGTATACAAACTTTTTCTTTTCTATTAAATTTAAAAAGTTGTCTACGAAAGAGACTTTGTACATTTGGCGTAAAATAAAGATTTTTACCATTTGTTAAATAATTTTTTTAATACAACCTAATGTTTTCAATGTTGATTTTAAATTGAACTAATATACGTTTAATAAAGTATATATAAATATTTTGTTAATACTTTTTTTAATAAATGTTGAACTAATAAAAAGTTTAAGTGCATTTATAAATGCAATTTTATTTAAAATATATTAAAATAAACATGATTAGTTTCATAGATTTTATAAATATTATAAGAACTTATATTTTAAGTTAGAAATGTAAATATGGCTATAAACTGTAATCCACAATTCACTGTACTCGGTTCGTCGCAGTTTCTCAGCCTCGTCCGGCAACAACATGCAAATGACTCTTTTAATTTTTATGAATTTCTCTGATTACGAAAATTGCTTCTGGGCTTTGACTCCGCACCACACCACACATCCTCTGTGGCAAGCAGCACCACCTTGCTGCACCACTCGAGACGTGGAGGAAGTGCATGATGCATCGCGCATCTTCATTAGTTGACGCTGCTCCGATGTCAACTAAACCAAGGCTAGCAGATAGTTCGTGGCCATCATCGTTTTTAGGCCCAGTTTGGAAACCGCTGGCGGGTCTTTTGGACTTGGTCTTGGACTTGGTCTTGGACTTGGTCTTGGACTCAGTGTCCGTGTTTGCCTTTCCTGTCGCATGTTCATGTCTAGGCAGCGGGAGCAACTGGAGTAGTTCTGGATCTCTGGAGCTCTCCAGCTCATTGGTGTTCAGCTCGTGGGCTCGAATGGAAATTACAAACCAATAAATCATTGAACGCCGCCACTCGCGGAGACTGCGTTCTGCATTCTGGATTCTGGATTGTGGATGCTGGATTCTGGATTTTATATGCTACAGTTGGAGGCCACTGCCCACATGGATATATCCAGAGCTGCGATGCATCCTTCACCTGCTAAGTTCCACTGTAATTAGTTGAAATTGTAATTCATGGCGCTGGATTAGATAAAAATCTGCTGCCAATTAGTAATGCACTTGGCCGTGAATAACTTCATGTGGCAAACGATGGCGTCTAATATGCTTATGACTCTATTCGCCAATCTCGGTAGCCCTTGGGCTTTCAGTTCTTGGAATTAAGAGAACTACAAAAAAAAACTTTTACGAAAGATATACTCAGGAAAGTCCTAAAGGTTTCTTACCTTGCAAAACACAGAAAACTATCAGATTTAAAATATTTTCACATGGCTTGTTATAGGTTTTTTTTAAATATATTACAAAAGTAGATTTTCTTTTAAATTAAAATACTTATTATATAATAATAAACCAAAGAATTAATTAAGTTTTTTATTCACATTTCTGAGTAACAACTTGGTTGCTAGAAATAATTATTTAATTTTTTTTTAATTACGAGTAGTTTATTTTAAATTAAAAAAATGTACAATATTGATTCGGGAAACTGTAAAGTTAACTTCAAGTGCAGCAGCCTTGTTATTGGGGTTAAAGACTCAAAAATTGTTTCTCATTTAATTTGAGGTTTTTCGGTTCAATTACTCAATACACTTTAAATGATTATCTCGCAATCTCTCAGAGTTTTACTGTTTGAAACTTTATGAAGCCTTTGCGATCATATCTCCGCCGTTCTAACCGCGAATTCTCGGCTGCAATTGTCGTAGATCAGGCCAGTTCAATTGACCCCTCACGACCGCCGCAACTCGGTGATTTAGCCTTGTCTCGACTTGGCAGAGACCAATTAGATCCTTTAAGATCCAATCAGTGGCCGTTTGCCGCCTGTGCAACCCCTCCCTTCCTCCGTCCAGTAACTTGATTTCAATAAAAATCCATTTAATTCGACATTTTGTGTTGGCCCGAAAATAAAAAGCAAAGCGAAACACTTGGCGATTAGTTGGATCGCTTTTGGCTGCCGGCTGCGTTCGTTTGAACTCCGTGCGGGTGTTTCGCCCCCCCTGAAACCCCCCTCATTCCACACCCCTGTGGCCAACCCCTCGGCCCATATAAATCTCTCGTTGTAATTGCCACGATAAGCTGCAAGTCCGAAAAGGCTGCCACCGTCGCGTCGCTTAAAACCGGTGGCCAAATAGCCACCACTCGGTGGTTCCAGCTTCCAATCCTATATACATATACGCGTGTATATACCAGTATTTTTATTTTTGGGGGGGACTCAGAGCAAACTACATAAATTTCGCGTGAAATGCATTTGCGGACGATAAATTCGGCAACGGCCAGCTTGGACAGCGATAATCAACGCAATTGCAATCGATTTTGGCGTAATTTAGGTTTGGCTTAAGTGGCCTCGACTAACAAGCCAGCCAGCGAGAAGCTTTGGTAACTCCGATTGAGCCAAGTTCGGGACAAATCTGGACCAGCTTTTACCCAGCAGGCGCCGCAGAGTATGCAATAAGGTCTCAAATTTAAAGGGGCCCTAAAGACTTTACTATCTTTAGAAAGGGATCGTAAAAATAGGAAGAAACTAACATAACATATAAACTGTTAAAAATTAACAAACACGAGCTATAAACTATATTCATTTGTTAATGTTTAAGCTCAATGATTTTACAAGTTACTGTGGTTGTTAGTTTTATTTTTAAAATATGATATTAATTTTAGTTTCAAATTTAATTACTTTTAACTTAAATCGAAAAATTTGTCAATCGAAATGTTTGTAAAATTTGAATACCTTTAATCAAACCTCACTTTTCCATTCACAATCATCGTGTTTTTTGGCTAAACTATTTTATATAAATTTTGTAAAAGTTTGAATGAACTTTAAACATTGAATAAAGCAAAAAAAGCCCTCTAAATTCAAGCTATCTCTCGAACTGAATCTGATCTGCCGATCGCAACAGGGTATTCCAATATGAAAACACTTAATTCCCCTGTTTTATTTTTGGTTTTTTGGTGTGTGGCCCAAAAAGCGGCAGCAGTTGGCCAACAATAGCAACGATTTAAATCAAACGTGATGGAATTGTTAGGCGATGGAAACTACCGTTAAACTCACTTTCGCAGCGGGGAAGCCACCACCTAAAGAAATTACTCATACGCAACGTGGCTGACCCCAAAGCTGCAGCAGCCACTGTCTCAAAGGGGGGGTTATTTTGGGGGAAGGGGGTACAGAAGGGGGAAGGGGGATCTTGCTTGTTGCCGCCTCTGCTGACACTCGACCTCGCCCGTTTCACGCTGCCGCCGCTCATTCCATCGACCGCTGATTAATTACACCGCCCGCTGTGCGAATTCTTCAATAAAAATCATAATTTCATGTTTGCGGCCAGCGAAACAAAAAAAAAGGAACCCAAAACTCAAAAAATACAACAAAAAAATAAATGATGATTATTGCCGCATTTCTGTAAGCCGCAGCTTATTAGCTGCACGAGCTGGCCATCTCCATCTCCCCAGTCCCAAAAATCCCCAGTCCCCATGCAAAGTGTAACGAATTTTTGATTGAAACTTTAAAATACTCGTTAGGAGGCTTTCCTCGTCGATGCGCGTGAGTTTATCTTTTGATTAGATTCGTTAGACTTTGTATTGGTCTTTTGTAGCGCTCAGAAATTGGGCAGCCAGCCAGCCAGCGATGGAGTCATTATTCACAATTTAGTAACACTTGATTTGCGTTCGCCGGTCTTTTCTATATAAATTTTCATAAATTGTTTCTATTTCGCTGGTCGCGCAATATGTTGGCCAAAAAAATATGGCTTAGATTGCCTGATTGCACAAAGTGTTGGGCTGGAGGGTAAATAACTCAAACCGACCTAGTTTGCAGTTTAATTGTGTTTTTAGGGGTTTCAGGATATGATTGGTGTTTTTTATTCATAATAAAAATCCCAAAAAAAAAGGACCGCCAATGTCTGCTGGCACTTTTAATTAAGACACAGTCCAAAAAACTTACAAGCTGCCCCAAAAAATATCTGCACAAAACCTGACAAGCTGCCAAGTGTAAAGTGCAAAAATAAGAGCATCCAAATTAAGTATGCACGAATGTGCTAAAATGAGGCCCAGCGTGATGTATTCAAAAATCATTAACGGGCCCTGGGATGCGGTGAAAGGAGTGCTCCCCGGTTTCCAGTTCCCGATTCCCAGCTCAAGTCCCATCCAGAGACTGATCCACATATCGCGGCAAAGTGAAGCGGGAAATTGTTTTGACGTCGCGTCAAAATTTCACACTTTTGCGCCAGATAAAAAAGCAAACAGCGAAGGCAAAAGGCGCATTCCCCAAATATTTGCCAGCTTGCGAAGATCATTAAAATAAAGGAGTGCTAAACCAGGGGCGGAGGGGGGGTTTACCGAACAAGAGGAGCTAAATTAGCATACAAGTCGCGCTTTTGCCATAATTTGCATATAAAATTAGCGCAACACGTTGCAGCCAGCCTCCGGGTGACACATGAGGCACTGGCTCTGAGACTCTGACTCCGACTCTGACTCTTACTCTGACTCTGGTTGCTCATTTGGCGACTTGCAGCTGCTGATTGGTTGTACACACTCAA
>JAECWM010000048.1:2022500-2083743 GCA_018150695.1 Drosophila oshimai | reverse complement strand
ATTTGAATTCTGACTTGTCACCCAACTTCCAGCTTGTCGATCACTATCCTTACAGCGGAGCGGGACCCTTTGAACCCTAGCTCTAGCGGGAGAAGTGGGGGGGGTTTTGCTGCGGATAAATGACTGCTACACCAAAGATTTATTATAGAGTCCCTACTGAATCTAACTATACATAAGGAGACGATCCTCCTTCGAAACCACACGGCTACTATTGATGCCATACCAAAATAAATACCAAAATAATGGGGAGTAAAAGAATGCACGATAATTTGTAGTTGCCCAGTGGGTGGACTTAGCTGTAAATTGCCACACCCATGTTCATTACCCTCCCAACCATAGCCTGCAAGTTAATAAAGGTCTCCGCAGACCCCAAATGTAACTACTTATTTATCATTTAATTATGCTCCCATGTCATCAGAATTAGAAAAAATTTAGAATTCCATAATTATAAAACAATTCTTTAATAATAATCAAAAAATATACAAAATCCAATTCATAATCCAATTCATAATCCAATGCATTTCCGTATTCACTTAATTTATTTCCTATCCATGACTAACAGCAAAACTAATTTTACTTAACTTAATTCTTCCAGTGTATTCATTTCATTTCGTTTTACTTCCTCAAAACTTAAATCTACCAATTAAATTTTATTTTTCGTTTTATTCTACATTCCCTACATTACCTAATTTATTTATTTTTATTTAATTTAATTCATGATATAATATGTGTGGCAGTGTATGTGGGTGGTTTTTATTGAGGTGCTGTACTAAGTAATTTTATTTTTTTAGGCATGTTTACTTTACGTTAATTTACTTGCATGTTTTTACTCTTTGTTTAATTGCTGTCAAGAAAATTAAATTTCAGAAAACATTTTGGCTTTTATTTCTTTTAGTGTAGCCAGTTAAAAGCTTTTATTTACCGCTTTATCGGAAATCGTATGATATTTGCATTTGCACGCCAAAAGATCGGTGCGAGCCACTGATAAGCTTACAAAAAAGGTGTACATGTTTACACTGCGCTACAAAATGTTAAATTTGTGTGCGCGCTCAGCACGATTTTTGGCTTTTATCTTTGTTTTTGTTTTACGACTCACCCATTGCTATCCTCGAAGAAGGCCTTCTTGATGATGCTGTACTTTATTGTTTTTTGGGGGGGTTTATGTAGGGGAGATAATAGAATTTGCAAATTTGTTTTACATGTTTAATTTTTTTGTTGCCAAAAACTTGTACTCTTTTATTTTTAAATGATTTTGTTTTGATGTGGCTAAATTTTTATGATTTTGAGTTTTAATTGATTTACTTATTAGTTTTCATAACAGATGCAAAATTTTTTCTTTCAGTGTGCCAATTTGGGCTGCCTTTGTTTTGTTTTGATTTCACATTTAACTTTGCACTTGCTTGTACTCACACACACACCACTTTGCCAATGCGATTTAAATATTTGATTTTAGTTATTTATTTGATCAAGACTATTTTTTATTTTTGTTTCTTTGTTAATTTTACGTGAAAAAATAATATATATAGAGAAAACTTAATTAGCTCTTCTGGCTAATAACCTTTTTTAGCTATGTTGCCTGTTTATAGCTTTAATTATTTTACACTATTTTAAATTGTTTTTAACCAGAATTTTGTCTAGTTTTTTTTTTTTTTTAGGTTTTTGATTTGTGATTTTCACTGATTTTGCACTAGTTTTTTATCCGTTCTTCACTGCAATTTCACTAGACTTTTCTGGAACTTTCTCCTGCGACCTGCGACGAATTTTCCCCACTGAGAATATAGCTTGTTGCGCCTCTTCTGGCGTGAAAATTTCCAACGCCTTTCCCGTCGGGAAATTGTAGAAGCCTGTTAAGGCGGCTAGGGACGCTAAAGAAAAACCTCTAGTAAGAAAACTTCCTCGTCAGTCTTTTGAAAATACGATTTACCTTTTTCCTCGTGGGTCAGAGTGCTGGGGACAATTTATGGTGCCTCTGTTCTTGTTTTTTAAAGCGAACAACAGGCTTTTTTCTCGCCGTGTAGTCGCAGAAAAGAAACAGAAAGGCAAGACCTAGAAATGTGCAAAAATTGTAATTGCAATTTGGAAAGCTTTTTGTTTTTTTTTTCAAGAAATATTTACCTTGCCGGCCTGCAAATACTATTTAAAGTATTTATTAATGCCTTCTGTGCATCCGTTTATTATGATAGAAGAAGTAAGTTAAGATTAGAGGTTTAAGCACATGTACTTTATTGAAAATTTTGGGGAGCTGCACAACTGATCAGCGTGACAATGTTTTAGAAAAGAGATCGATGCCCGATGCTATGGACCCGAAGAGCTGGGGAATTCGCACCTGTCACTTGAAAGGGTTGCGGGACAAGATCTAGCTACTAACTATCGATATAGCTCTAAGGCGCCTAACTATTTGATTTTTAAATCTTAACTGCCTACGATTTTTGTTACATGGAGCCATTACAAAACCAGATAATCTAACGAGTCTACGAGGCACGATTAGCTGGAATTAGCTCCGCAGATCCTTGGCATGATATGTACCTATTTCTTTTCCTTGTAAATTCTCTAATAGATAATATGCTGTACCTACCTTCTTTTTCACTCGACACTTTGAAAACTGAGGACCTAGTTTCTTATTGAAATTTTTAGAGAAATTGCTTAAGTAGAAGTTTCGCTTAAACACCTCTTGGCCTACCTTATACAAGACCGGCCGTGAGCGCAAATTGTACTGCGTCACATTACGCTCGTAAGCAGTCCGACTATTTTGTTTGATATCCTCTCGCAGACAATTTAACTTGTCCAAAGGATTCAAAAGCGGAGATTCCTCTAAGAGGGATAACTTCTTCAGCAATCTGTAATCATTTCCATGATTAACCATATTAAAGCCAAACAATGCTTTGTAAGGCGAACATCCAATGGCTTGGTGCAACGACGAACGCAACGCGGATGAAATACTTGTTAAGTTTGTATCCCATTCGGTCTGATCGGCTCGGAGATAGGATCTAATCGCAGCTAGCAAGGAGCGATTAACCCTTTCCGCAGCATTACTCTGTGGAGAATATAACGCTGTAAACGTATGCTGGATCCCAAACTTGGTCAAAAAAGCTTCAAACTCATTAGACTTGAATTGCGAGCCATTGTCACTTACAATGGTCTCGGGTACCCCAAACTCAGCAAAGATTCGCTGTCCTAAAAAGTCAGTAACGGCAGATGTTGTAAATTTCTTTAGCGGACATAGCCAATGGTACCGACTGAAATGATCCAGGACAATTAGCAATCCTAAATGTCCTTTCTTGCTTCGCGGGTAAGGACCTAAAATGTCTATATACATCTTTTGAAAGGGCCTGCATGACACACTTTGTTGACCCATTGGTGGGCGTAATGTCATATTCGGAGCTTTCGTCTGCTTACAAACTTCGCACTCCCGAACGTATTCTCTAACTTGCTTAGACAAACCTGGCCAAAACAAATGCCTTCGCAACCGTTCGATAGTTTTCTGCATTCCACCGTGCGCAGATATGACACAATCATGTGCTTGGCGGATCGCAACTAATCGTAAAGCCTCCGGCACCCACAGTTTCCAACAATCCGAGTCTTGGACTGCATTTCCAGAAGAATGCTCAGTGCGAATGTAAACATATTTGTCTACAATTCGTAAATCCGGGAACTTTACTTTATTGGCTTCAACTACTTCCTTGACTTGAATGTAGTCAGGATCAAGAAATGCTGTCGAATCCAAATCAATTTCTGGGCCTATCCATTCGACACTATCAATCTCCGGTTCACAAATTCTCGATAACGCATCTGGGACTATGTGATCTTTTCCTTTGCGGTGAGAAATTGTGAACTTGAATGCTTGTAACCGAAATACCCAACGTGCCAACCTACCTGATACATTCTGCTGCCGCATTAACCATAGCAGACTTGAATGATCTGTTACGACTTCAAACGGCTGTAGTTCTAGATAGCACCTAAACTTTTCGATTGCAAAAATCACCGCAAGGCATTCGCGTTCGGTAACGCTATAATTACGTTGCGATTTGGATAATTTCTTTGACATGAATGCCAAAGGTCTTTCCTCTCCTGTATCTGATAATTGCACAAGCACCGCGCCAATGCCATGATCGCTGGCATCGCAGTGCAAGAAAAATTTTCGCGTAAAATCCGCATTTTGTAGCACGGGAGCTGAAGTGAGCAACGTTTTAAGTTTCTCCATTGCTTCCTGAGCTTCCGGAGACCATTGAAAACATTTCTTAGTTTTCAACACGTCTGTAATTGGACAAGTAATTTCGGCAAAGTCTTTTATAAATCGCCTATACCAGCCACAAACCCCTAAGAAGCCTCTTACCTGCTTCAAGTTCTTTGGAGTAGGCCAGTTGAGTACACAGGATATTTTATCCGGATCTGTGGCTACTCCACCACTACCGATAACATAGCCTAGATAATTTACCCGAGTCACACAAAAGTGACTTTTAGTTACGTTTAATGTTAGATTAGCTTTCCTAAACTGATCTGCTATGCGAACTAAAACTGCTAAATGTGAAGCAAAATCTTCCGAGACAATGCAAAGATCGTCGAGATAGCCAAATACGCAATGACGTAAATCCGGAGGGATTAAGTCATCCATAAGACGGGACATCGTGGACGGAGCATTACAAAGTCCAAATGGCATGACCGTAAACTGATACAACGCTCTCCCTGGAACGGTAAAAGCAGTCAACGGTTTTGCTTCCTCAGTGAGCTCGATCTGCCAATAAGCATCTTTAAGGTCTAATTTAGAAATTAAATTTGCTTTTGGAAGGCGAGCAAAGATGCCTTCGATGCTTTGCAACGGATATGCATCTTTCTTTGTAGCATCGTTGAGTTTTCGAGCGTCAAGGCATAAGCGAACTTTATTTGGCTTTACTACCATTCGCATTGGAGAACTCCAAGCACTTTGCGACGGCTCGATCACCCCTAACTTCAGCATTCGGTCAATTTCCGAGTACATAAGCTTTTCTACCGCAGGACTAACCGGATAGTATCGCTGTTTTACTGGCTTACTATCACCAATGTCAATACCATGCTTAATTAACGCCGTGCGACCTAAACCTTGTTTCTCGAAGTTTGGAAACAATTCCTTAACAGCCTCAAGTTGCTGTCTTTCCTGACTAGTTAATGGGAATTGATCTTCACCTTGGTCTAGATCTACGTCTTCAGTCAAGATAGAGCTAATTATCCCTGGCGCTAAATCAAAAGCCCGCCAGAAATCTATGCCTAATATTAATCTCTGGGCTATTGAAGGGATAATGTACAGTTCAATACACTTTTCCTTATCCTGATATTTAATTTTTACTTTCAGTATTCCGCGAACCTGGTGCGACTTGGCATCAGCTGTTCGGACTTGGGACAGTATTGGCTTAAAATTTTTGTACTTAGAAAAATCCATAAGCGCTAACGAGGATCCGAGACAACTTATGTTTGCTCCAGTGTCAAGCAACCCAAGTTCGGTGAATTCCAAAAATTTCACGCTTGCATAACTACGACGGTCTATGTTGTTTTGAAAAACTGTAGACACAATCATAGTTCTCTTCCTTTTCATCGAACGAAAGTATGTTCGCATCCGAATTGTACTTCGGCGACTTTTCCTTTCTAGTCCTGCAAAAATTCGTTCTCTTACTAACTTATAGTTCCTTAATCTCTCGTGATAGGGCTTAAAAGGTAATATAACTTCAGTTTTCGGTTCCTGATCTAACTTATTTTCTAAAATTGTAACCTTTCCCATACCTATACTACAGTTATCTTCTACTTTTGGGACACCCTTCCCAAATTGGATGCCCCTCCTTGCCGGTTTTCCGCCTTTCGCTTGCAGTTTTGGCAAGTGGGTGCATACTCCTGCGGCGCTCCGCAGCTGAAACAAAAAACGCTCTTCTCAGCCAAACAATTTTTCCAAATGTGGCCTGAACCTTTACAGTTCCAGCACAGCAGAGGAGTTGTGCGTGTAATAGCTGAGATTTCGTTTTCTTCCTCGACTTCTACAGACTCACTCGGTTGTTCGTCATCCAGGGCGTATACTCTATATTGAGCAGGCTTTGCTGGCAACGGACGTGCTCGACCTACTTCCTTAAGAAAATGTTCCCGCTTATGAACTAAACAGCGTAACTCGGAAATAGATGAGATTTTTTCAAACAACAGTCTCTCTTTCATGTCTATTAGCAAATTTCCTTGTATCATCTCTACCAACTCATCTTCGGCAAAACTTACTGATAGTCTGTCCATCAGCTTACAAACACTCTCGTAGAACGTATCGAATGACTCTCCCGGCTTTTGTTTACGTGAGCGAATTTGTTCCCGTAATTCCGTAGCCGATCTACTCTCACGATATTGTTCACGGAAAGCAGCACAAAATTCACTCCATTTAAACGTTTGAACCCTCTTATGATATCTCCAGAACCAACTGCTGGCTTTACCAATTAAGAGCTGATGAATATTCCGACTGATAATTTCTAAGTCTCCATCGAAATGTTCTATTGTTAAAATTTTCACTCTATAAAGAAATTCTTCTACTGATAAACCCTCAACTGTTCCATCGAACCTAACACCCCATTTTTGCAAGACATCTGCAATTTTGTGTGGCTCCAATGTATGTGTACGCCTAGCTGACCTATAACTCTGTTGAGAAATCGGAGTTGCATTTTCGGCTATTTGCGCGGGTTGAACTAAAAGGCTTCCAGATCCTGACAGGGATGATAAAACTCGAGTTACCGTGTCGCGGACGATTGATTCTATATCTACTACCGGTACAGATGCTACCGCAGGTGGATTATTCTGTCTTCGTGACCTTGGAGGACGACCTCTTCTAGCTGGCGCGTTTGTAATTGGATTTGCGAGCGACCTTACTCCCTGATTCGTAGGAGTACTACCTGGTGGATTAGCGTTCGCTGGGTTAGATATTTCAGATTGATCTTCTAACATGATAAGCGCTTCGGCTTCTTGTTGGTCAATGGCATCTAATTGCGTAGCTAATGAACGAGTACACGGACGAGATCCTGTTGCAACAACTCTCTTTTGTTTAGTGGTTGCCCCACTCTTATGGTTGGGTGAATGGTTGCCGATGACTACCTTCCACTCCTTTAATTGAACTCCCACTAAGCAACTGGGACATTCTTTATGAACCTGTACGCGCGTTTCCAAACAACTCTTATGAAAAACGTGATTACACTTAGTAATAGCACAGGGTTGTGTGTTTAACATAATTTCGCTACAGATTATGCAGATATTCTCTGCAGAGTCTATTGGCTGCTGAGCCTTGTTTACCTCAAAGCTTCGTTCTACTGGCATTTTTATACAAATTAAAATTATTTCTGATGACCTTCCTGGGAGACATAAATAAAGATAAATATTACTGGCTTTTCTACAAATATCGGTGCATTAAAAAATTTATATTTTTCGGGCTATTGTAACTACTAATGTTTTTATTAAATGAACATCCATTCTCTAACTTTACTGATCGGAATTCCACGGATAACAAAACATACTTGCATTTATATTATATTCCAGTAGAATACCTATGCAGAAAATTATCCAATATTGATCACTAACAAAATCATTGTTCAAGACATTTCTGTATTTTATTTTACTCAAGTCGAAAATACGCTGAAAAAATAAATCTACCAATAATCTCGGTCGAAAATTTTCGAATGTTCAAAAACTCGATTTCCAAAGATGTATAAAAAATTTTAATCAACTTTTATTAGCTGCTTTCATATAATATTACAAAATTCTATCGAAGAAACGAAAAAGAGCTACATAATTAATGTCTGTTGTAATAAATCTGTATTTTCCTAAAGTATTAAAAAAAACTAACACCATTAATTGGTATGTCATATTTCTAAACATTTAGGTTGTACTTCGTTGTTATTTAGATTTCAAGCAATTCTTAAAAAAAAGAATTAATTTAAAAGACTTAACGATACTACGGTCGAATCCTATCAGCACTCGCTAATGATGGCTCGATGTCCAGCAGAAAACCTAAGTTTTTATTTTAGCTTGATTTACAACTTTCATTAATTAGGGGTTAGTACTTAATTAATTTAACGAATTAAATAATTAGCACCGGCCCCACGTTGGGCGCCAAAAACTTGTAGCGTAGGGAACGCCGGTTGAAGCGGGACAATTACAGGGTATTCGGATTTCTCATTTGAATTCTGACTTGTCACCCAACTTCCAGCTTGTCGATCACTATCCTTACAGCGGAGCGGGACCCTTTGAACCCTAGCTCTAGCGGGAGAAGTGGGGGGGTTTTTGCTGCGGATAAATGACTGCTACACCAAAGATTTATTATAGAGTCCCTACTGAATCTAACTATACATAAGGAGACGATCCTCCTTCGAAACCACACGGCTACTATTGATGCCATACCAAAATAAGTACAAAAATAATGAGGAGTAAAAGAATGCACGATAATTTGTAGTTGCCCAGTGGGTGGACTTAGCTGTTAATTGCCACACCCATGTTCATTACCCTCCCAACCATAGCCTGCAAGTTAATAAATGTCTCCGCAGACCCCAAATGTAACAACTTATTTATCATTTAATTATGCTCCCATGTCATCAGAATTAGAAAAAATTTAGAATTCCATAATTATAAACAATTCTTTAATAATAATCAAAAATATACAAAATCCAATTCATAATCCAATTCATAATCCAATGCATTTCCGTATTCACTTAATTTATTTCCTATCCATGACTAACAGCAAAACTAATTTTACTTAACTTAATTCTTCCAGTGTATTCATTTCCTTTCGTTTTACTTCCTATAAACTTAAATCTACCAATTAAATTTTATTTTCGTTTTATTCTACATTCCCTAATTTATTTGTTTTTATTTAATTCATGATATAATATGTGTGGCAGTGTATGTGGGTGGTTTTTATTGAGGTGCTGTACTAAGTAATTTTATTTTTAGGCATGTTTATTTTACGTTAATTAACTTGCATATTTTTACTCTTGGTTTAATTGCTGTCAAGAAAATTAAATTTCAGAAAACATTTTGGCTTTAATTTTTTTTAGTGTAGCCAGTTAAAAGCTTTTATTTACCGCTTTATCGGAAATCGTATGATATTTGCATTTGCACGCCAAAAGATCGGTGCGAGCCACTGATAAGCTTACAAAAAGGTGTACATATTTTACACTGCGCTACAAAATGTTAAGTTTGTGTGCGCGCTCAGCACGATTTTTGGCTTTTATCTTTGTTTTTGTTTTACGACTCACCCATTGCTATCCTCGAAGAAGGCCTTCTTGATGATGCTGTGCTTTATTGTTTTTTTTTGGGGGGTTTATATAGGGGAGATAATAGAATTTGCAAATTTGTTTTACATGTTTAATTTTTTTGTTGCCAAAAACTTGTACTCTTTTATTTTTAAATGATTTTGTTTTGATGTGGCTAAATTTTTATGATTTTGAGTTTTAATTGATTTACTTATTAGTTTTCATAACAGATGCAAAATTTTTCTTTCAGTGTGCCAATTTGGGCTGCCTTTGTTTTGTTTTTGATTTCACATTTAACTTTGCACTTGCTTGTACTCACACACACACCACTTTGCCAATGCGATTTAAATATTTGATTTTAGTTATTTATTTGATCAAGACTATTTTTTATTTTTGTTTCTTTGTTAATTTTACGTGAAAAAAAATAATATATATAGAGAAAACTTAATTAGCTCTTCTGGCTAATAACCTTTTTTAGCTATGTTGCCTGTTTATAGCTTTAATTATTTTACACTATTTTAAATTGTTTTTAACCAGAATTTTGTCTAGTTTTTTTTTTTTTAGGTTTTTGATTTGTGATTTTCACTGATTTTGCACTAGTTTTTTATCCGTTCTTCACTGCAATTTCACTAGACTTTTCTGGAACTTTCTCCTGCGACCTGCGACGAATTTTCCCCACTGAGAATATAGCTCGTTGCGCCTCTTCTGGCGTGAAAATTTCCAACGCCTTTCCCGGCGGGAAATTGTAGAAACCTGTTAAGGCGGCTAGGGACGCTAAAGAAAAAACCTCTAGTAAGAAAACTTCCTCGTCAGTCTTTTGAAAATACGATTTACCTTTTTCCTCGTGGGTCAGAGTGCTGGGGACAATTTATGGTGCCTCTGTTCTTGTTTTAAAGCGAACAACAGGCTTTTTTCTCGCCGTGTAGTCGCAGAAAAGAAACAGAAAGGCAAGACCTAGAAATGTGCAAAAATTGTAATTGCAATTTGGAAAGCTTTTTGTTTTTTTTTTCAAGAAATATTTACCTTGCCGGCCTGCAAATACTATTTAAAGTATTTATTAATGCCTTCTGTGCATCCGTTTATTATGATGCAAGAAGTAAGTTAAGATTAGGGTTTGAGCACATGTGGCTTTAACCTTATCTTGTTATCTTTATTGAAAATTTTGGGGGAGCTGCACAACTGATCAGCGTGACAAGGTTTTTGAAAAGAGATCGAGGCCCGATGCAATGGACCCGAAGAACCCTTTTCCGAATTCACATTCGGTATTCACCAGCTGGTGAATTCGCACCTGTCACTTGCAAGGGGTTGCCGGACAAGATCTAGCTACTAACTATCGATATAGCTCTAAGGCGCCTAACTATTTGATTTTTAAATCTTAACTGCCTACGATTTTTGTTACATGGAGCCATTACAAACATATAAGAAAAGGTCGCGAAAAAAAAACAACTAAAAGAAAAAACATTTAGGGGACACAAGCAGCATAATCGGAGTATTCCTGGCTGCCACCAGCAGTTTTTCCCTGTGGGGAGCCACCAGCTAACCTCTTTCCATTCCGTCACTGACAAGTGGCCTTTAAATGAAGTGAAGGAGCCAAAGCTGTTGCCGTCTTTTGCAGCTGACGACGTTGTCGATGGCTAAAAGGGGGTCTGGCCCAGAATCTTGGCTCGTCCTTGAACATTGTTAGGCTGTAAAAGGGTCCCACAGTTCCACTTCCCTTTTTTTTTTACCGGTCCTTGTTCCTGTTCCTGTGCTATTTCCCATCGTTGTCTTTCGACACGTTGAAAAGAATGCCGAGCATGGCCATCATTTCTCCTGCAACTTCGCGCTCAACAATTTAGTGTGCATTTTCCTATTCTTCTACATCTTCCTCTGCCTTTTTCCCCCACTTCTTTGAAGTTTTTCCCGCCTTTCCGCGACTTTCACTCCAAGTGCCAAAGGGGGCGGAGTCGCGTTTAAGTGATAATCCTGACTTATGCTGCGAATAATGTTGCTAAACTGTTGACTGCACTTTCACTTTAACTTTCCATCCCACTTTTCTCCACTTAAAGTCAGGCCAAAAGTCTGATTTCCCGGACTTGCCACTTTTATTTCACTTTGGTTTAGAATAGTGGAATTGTTAAATGAAAGACAAAGATAAACTCTTAAGCCTTATTTGAGAGAAGCTTAATTTAAAGTAAAGAAGAGTAGAGTATTTTATAATTATCCAGGGAAGCAATAAAATTAAAATAAAAAGCTTACAAATTAAAGAAAATAAATATAAGAGGTTAATACAACAAACCAATTTTTTTAAAGAATTATTTATTAAGCAATAAAAAAGCTGAATTCATATATGTAAATTAATAGCGCCATTCTGTTTTTGATAGGTATTTCCTTATTGGGATAAGGCCATATATTTTTTTCTTACAATTGTTTATTTAAAGTATTTGTAAATATAATTGTAATTTTCGTGAAATGATAAGTTATATTTGTAGTGCTAGGATGTAAAAATCAAATAAATTAAACTACTTGTTAACTTTTTAAGAATAAGATGTTTAAGTGAATTATATCTTAACTTTTGCTCAGGAATTTCAATGAAAAAGTTAAATTACCCATTAAAAAAAAAAAAACATATTGTACATAGTTTTTTAAGTTAATAATCTTTTTTTTTTGTTGTACCTTCAAATACGAATATCTTATAGTTTCGAAACTCTTGGAAGACATCCGACTCTATACGTAAATATTTATTTGCAGGCTAACATGGTATAGACACGCATTTGCCTTCTTCGACTGCTGACATTTCGGGGCCACGGAATGCCAGTTGCTTAAATTCCAGAAATACTTTGACTCTTCCTTCCTTCCGGCCATGTTTCTGGCCATATTCCCCTTTGGGCTTATGCAAGTGAGGGAAAAACGTTGCTCACGTTTTCGTGAATTGATTTGCGAGCGTTTTTGTGGCGAATTTCGGTTTCAGTTTTTCTGGGGGGTTGGGGAGGACAAGTTACCCCTTTTGGCCTTTGCCTTGTCTTCGGCTTCTCATTCATAATGAATAATTTCCGCACGAATTGAATTCAATGGCCAAATGGTTTTGCCGGCTTGTGCCGTTCCTGCCTAATGGCCATTATTATTATTAGGATTATTACGATTACGATTACAACGCCGAGCATATTATGGATCCTTTTTGTTCTGCTCAATAGTTTTCCATCATGGCTTTTTCCTAGTTTGGTTTCCATTTCATTAGATTGAGGTTCGATGCCAAAAACTCCATTTAATGTTAATGTTTCATGATTTATGGTGATTTTAATTATTGTATAAGATACCAAAACAAAATATGGAAATATCGGGGTTGGGTCTTAGTAATTTGATTAACTTGCTAAGTGGTATTCAAGGCTATAAAAAGAATATACATTTAATTAATCCCATCACCGCTGCAGATTACTTGAAAATATATAAAAACCTATGGGCTACATTTATTGAAACGACCCTTAATATTCGTAAAAACTTAAAATCCCTTCAATTGCAATGGCCCTTTATCGCAAACAATATTTTCATTAATTGGGAAATAAAAACCATGGCAAAAATCAAATTGAAAAAATTCATATTAAATAGGAATGCGTAAAACCTAAATGAAAAAAATCAAAATGGGAATTATCAGAAAGGCAATCTCCGAACCAAAAGCTTTTATGCACTGTATGTATGAAAATCTTGTTGCAAAAACAACCCACAGAAGTAAACACACACACATACATGGAAAAATTAAGCCAACTGCAATCAAATTTGGCCAACAAAAACTTGGGCAATAATAACTGCATTTCGCCATTGAATGTTATTGCATTAGTTTGTCGGCACCAAAAAAAAAATAAAAAAGAAAACAACAGGAAATGTTGGAAAAGGAAAATGTTGAGTATGAGGAAAATCACATTCTAGCGAAAACTTTTTACTAAATGACACTATGGCATAACAATTGCATTATCCCCTTTGATCTGATTGCGTTTCTTTTATTTTTTTGCGGCTTTGGCTCAGTAAAATCAAAACTATTTATATTTAACAAGAGTGCATAGCTATTTTTAAATTGTTTTTATTGTTTTGTGTTACTTAAATTAATTTTTAAACTAAAAGGAATACCATTATAAGCTGATTTTTTTGTATTTATATAATTTTTAAAGCGAATAAAAGTAGTTATTTATTTGACATAAATAAGAAAATAGACACACTAGTCTAAATCCGATTTATGAATAAAAACAATTGGGTAAAACAAAGCATTCATGTTGACCTCCTGTTGTGACACACAAAAGTGTTATTTAAAATGAAAACTTAAATCTCACAGAATTTTGTGTAAATCTGTCTGATTCGTTTGTTTGGTTTTTTGGTAAGATTTTACTTTTATCGTTTCTAATTCCTTATTTTTTTTGTGGCTATTTGGGAGTACTGCAGCGCTAACCATGATGACGATGGCAACCGAATTCCGGCCACGAAGTGACAAACGCATTGAGCAAATAAATTTGTCGACCAACAAAAATATTTGACACGAATCGGATGCCTCTTTCTCCAGAGATTTCCCTCTTTCAAGCATGCGCTTGATTGAGTTTTCCGAAAGTAGAACGTGAGAGGAAAAGTGCAGTTCACCATGAACAATCAACAAGTGGTTGCCGGGTTTTCAAGGAAAATGGGGAAAATGGGGAACATTTTTGGGGTCAACTCACAGAACTGCTTGCTTGCTTGATGAAGGGGAAATGTTGAATTTTCCATCGGATAGCCACCACGAATTTCCCCAATATCACGCAGAGGGGAAAACCATTTGAAAAGCAAGCAGTTTTTTGGGGAGTTTAACTATTAAGCTAATTAAACTTTAATATTGAATAGTAAAAATTATATATACTATTAGAAGTAAATTTTTTTATGAATAATTTAAATTGAAAAAAAAACAAAATTTTTTAATAATTAATTAAAACTTCATTGAAATACAATTAAAAAAATACTAAGTTGAAAACAAAATACAACATAATTTATAAAATAATTTATGCAATTGGTAAAAAAAAATTTTATTTATGAGTATTTTAAGAAGGTATTTTATATGTTTTTACTGCTTTTCTGTTTGTTGACCAAACTTAAAAAAACTCTTTACAAAGGTGTTTAAAAAAATCAAGGGAGTGAAATATTTATTGATATTTTATAAATCATAAAAAAAGGAAAATGGTCAGAAGTTGAAGAGTTCTACAAGTATTTATCCGACACTTGATCCTGTAAATTCCCATCGCAAATCTAAAAACAATTCGAACGCTGGGCACGTGAAAAAGCCGTAACCTCTTGGTCGCAAGTCACGTGAAAAATGTGATGGTAAAATGAGAAATGTGAAGCCCTTTGTGACTGCCACTGCCATGTAGTCAGGAGTTAAAGTTGCTGCTCCTGCTGCGTGCAAAAGTTTTGCGAAATGTAGCGCAAATAATTGCGTAAGATGAGCAGGAAAGCGGAAAACTTGTTGCATACTGCAAGGCGTTTGTGGCTTTCTGATTGCGTGTCAAGTTTGTGAGGCTTTTACTGTACTCGTACTCGTATGTGTGGGTTTTTGCAGATCCATTCCCGGTGTTATAACGTTTTATGAAGTGGGTGGAAAATGTAATCAGAGGAGCAGATTTAAGGGGAGTTTATATAATGAAAATGAAGCTCAACGGAGGAGTTTTAAATGCATTTAAAAAAATCTTAAATTAGAACAATGCTTTTCAAGGTTTTATGAATTGAATAAAAACTCATTTATAACTCAAAAGTCCAAATAACTAAAACCTAAAATAAAAAAAAAATTACTAAGAGAATTACCAATTAATAATAATACAAATTTTTATTTTTAACTAAAATAAAATGGTGTAGTCGAATATATTAAAAATTATAAAAATTAAACTAAAATAAATCCACAAAAACACACCAACAATGATATGAAACATATTGTTTATATTTATTTTACTCTAAAACATATGATAAGAAAGAGAGGAAGATATATGCAAATCTACATATTTATTGTGGAAACAATTTCTAAACTAATTTAAAATGGCCGCCCCAAAATGTTGCACCCTCTCAGCCCCTCGACCTGCAGACTACTACCATAAAATATATGCGAACCAAAAGGAAAACAAAACAAAACAAAATATAACTGAAAACAAACCGAACGGAAACACAAACCCAGCCCAGAAAACTTTTGTCATCATATAGTTGGTGACCGTAAATGTGTTCTGTTACCAAGTCATGCCAAAATCTGACCAAACATGATCGATGAACCCAAAACCGTGTAGCCAAAATGGTAAATAATTAGCAAAATACAGGCTCAGAGGAAAATTCGGGAAGGTAATTGCCATACAAATATTGCGACAGAGCAGGGGAAACATCTCAAATCAAGCACATTATCATTCATTGCCTTCTCATTTAGTAAATATTGATGGTTTGGTACCTGAGTTAATTGCCGACAATATTCCCAAAAGTGTCTGTTGATTGGTTCACTAAATAAATATTTATAAATATTTAGGCAATGACAAAAGTAATAGGCTAAGAAATTATGTGTGTGTTGCTACTTATTTTCCAATACAATTCAAATTAGATTGGATGTGAGGTGGCTGAGATTGCTTGTCATATGGTTTTGGTCACATTGTGAAGACTTATGTTTGAGTATAAATAATTGCAGTAAATACCAAACTAAATAATTAACCAATAGCTTATTGTTTTAGTTTCTTATTTATTTTTATTTAACGTCAAAACAAATAACACTCCTTAAAGTATTTTTTGTGCTTTAGAATGTGGACTAGGAATATATAGGTACAAATAATATATAAAACTTAATATTTTTGATTAATTTAATTTATTGTTTAAAAATTGTTTTGATAAAAACTATTCCCCCTAAAAATCATTATAAAATCCCCCAAACAGCAATAAATTTCTCTGCTTAGCTCATTGCAATTTCTAAGAGTAACTCAGCTGAAAATAAACTTCCGTCATAAATTTAGCATTAAATACAAGCATTTACATTAAGTGCTCATTACAACGAACTTCCCGGAGGCCCAGGAAGAGGATGAACTTTGCTTGAACCCCAATTGTATGTGATATGTGAGAGACCTCAACTTAAAACAGTTGTAAGTGCATCCTAAGTGCCAACAATTGTGCTTACTTGCACATCTGTCAGGTCAGAATTCCGGGCTCCCAGGAAGCACTTCATAAATTCCCAAACAATTGTTGGCGTCTTGGTCGAATGCAAACAAAAGGGCAGCCCGTCATCATTGTTTGTGCTCTCATAGTGCTAAGATAAAGCCGGGTCAATGGTCTCCGGGCCAAGTTGCTCGAACTTTACATGCTTTTTGGAGCCTTACATCATAATTACCTAAATGCTGCAGTCATACAAAACTCTCTCGGCTGTTCGGCTGGTTTTTGAGAGCAAATCAAATTTCAACCGCACACAAAATCACAAATCAGTGTTTGGACTCCGGATGCAGCAGCACACAAATTTAGTTCTGGAAAAAAGAGATGGAAATGGACATGGAGGATGAGGATGCAGTTGCTGACCAAAAACCCAAAACTGAATGGACCGGCGACATGTTTGTAATTAGTACATCACCATTGGCGTGCTGATGGAATGTCCTGCTCAGTCCTCTGGCCATCACAAATTTTGGGGAGAGGAAATGCGTCTTTTACGGCAGGCTGACTGGTGAAAATATATTTTCACTGGGCTGCTGCTGCTGCTGCTGCTGCCCACCAAAATTGGTTCAAAATTTCCCGGAAAATTACGTTTGACCAATTACAGTCGAGTGGAAATGTAAATCACAGTGTATGGCTCCCTTTTTCGGCTGACTAGAAATATTTTGGCTTCTGTTTGAGCTAAGTAATTTAATTTATCAGCTTACACTTTAAACACCTAAATGAATTATATTTTTGAGTTAAAGATTATGTTTATTTATTGGGCTTTGTGAATTAAATGTATCAAATATTATTGAATCAATTTAAATAGGCTTAATCGGGGGGCCACAGAAACCGTTCACTGCCCAAAGAGGGGGAATTTACATAGAGAAGGGGTTGGACATTCGGTTGGAATTTGGGCGGAACGGTTTCTGTCCCATTAAGAGTTTCATTGCATCTCATAAAAATGCTTCTTGTGTTGTGTTATCTATTCCTAATTTAATGGGTTTTTAAAGTATATATAATCAAGCTAATATACAAATTTATGATATTAAAAAAAAGTTATTTATTTAACATAAGTAATGTCAAAAGCTTCTCTTCCGGCATCAAAATGTTTGTTTTAAACTTGTTACCTCCATTCCAGAAATTACATCACTTGGCCATCAAAAATTCTGCTCAAAAAAAATTGAGTTTGCCTTTACCTTTGATTTCGCATGGAACAAGCCGTCAGGTAAATTTAAGTTGACTGCCAAAAATCTCTTTGCCTGCATCTTTTAAATCAACTCACGTTCCAAGGCAAAACGAATAAAAAAAACAGGTAAAAAAGACAGAAAGACGCTTTCAGAAAATCCAGAAAGAAATTTGTTTCAGGCAACAAGTGTGTGGTTTCCCCTTTAAAAGAACAGAAATAAACGGAAGCATCTATTAGTGCCATGGAATTCAAATAAATCAGACGTTAAATGCATTAAATACGTTTGAGGGCATAAACATGATTATCTTCATTTTACAAGAAAAAAAAACTGAAAAAAAGGAAAATCAAACTTATCCAAAGCGAGCAAATTGATTTATCAGCAGAGACAGTCAATCAACAGCAAAAGCTGGGAATGCGATAAACAGTCTTAAAACCGTGAAGTCCCCTTCTTGGCCTTAATGTGACTGTCAAGACCGAAGCAGGAGTCTTTCCTTGCACTTCATATTTATGGTATTTTTTTTGCAGTTTTTTTGTATCTACATATTAAAGATATAGAGAACCGTTGAGAAGGAGCTCTTACCTCTTAAAATATGTCATTAGTTTTCAAATACATTATTATTACTAAAAATTACTTAAAAATACTTAAAGATAAATAAAAATTCAAACATCGTTTTAATTTTTTAAACTTATAAATATTTTCTCAAAATAAAAAAAGTATTTAATTATTAAACATTTTTTTATTTTAGAACGCCCTGAAAAATTTGGTTGTTGACTACTACTGGCAATAAAAATTTTATTGGGTAAGTGGACATTTTTTGATTATTTAAAGTAAAAATACCTTTCTTCGTTATTTATAAATTGATTTCCTTAAAATATATTACACAACTTCTTTAGATTTTTGCATATGACGTGTTGTTTTTTTTGTTTATTGGGAAATGCATTTTATTTTTCATCACACAGCCTCATATTTTTATTGAAAATATTTCTGTAAAAATAAGAATATTTAAACGTTCTTGTCCTATTCAAATATCGATTGTGCCCATTTGCATTGCATTTAAATGCAATCATTTTCCGTTCAAGACACAATCACAATCAAGTAATAAGCACAAGTACCGGGTATCTAATGGCCGTAAAACTAACTTTGCTGCGAATATTGGCTTTTTAGTTAGGATTCCCGGCCAGGACCGCCGGCTTACAACTTTGCATCATTCTTTTTCATTTCGCATGAGTACATAGATGAATGAAATGAATGGATTGTTGTGCCGTTGGCTGAGTGCCTGCTGCTAGTCCTGGTCCTGATTCTCATCCTGATTCCGATTCTCGTCCTGGTCTGGATGGAGCCGAGAAGTCAAGCAGTCAGTTGGCGGCCTGTTAAAGCGGATTTGAGCTACTCTTGGCTCTTGGATGCCGTGCACTTTGTCCTCTGACCCCCTTTATTTATTTTTTTTTTTTTGCTCCTCCAGGCCTCCAGGACACTGCAGCCAGAATGGTCGCCCCAGTGGCGTCAACAGCTTACATTATTTATTTTGTTTTATTTTTCATCTGTTTCCAGTCTGGGCATCATGGGCATGGTTTGTGGGCGGTGGTGACGGGCGACCCCGGAATGATGATAGATCAAGTATTTATAGAATGTCGTTTTGCATTTCTTTTACTATTGATTTTTTGTTAAAGGTTTTAGGTTTTTATTTAAAAACTGAAAAGGGGGTTTGTGGCCCTTGTAAATACGCCTTAAAGCTTCTTGTTGTTTGTTTTAATATTAAATTTTAAAAATTGTGTACCTTTAAAAATTTTAATAATTTTATTTCTAAACATACAAATATTAAGAAAGGGTTTTATCTGTTATAAATACAGGTGTTCTAGAAATAACTCCCTGTTGTGTTTAAATGTCTGTCAAGTGCATTCTATGAACTTAAATTTCTAAATCGCTTTTATTTGTACTCCAACGTGATTTTCACGTGGTTTCTTGAGCGGAAATGTAAACTCAGCTTCAATGATGTCATGTAATTCCTGTTTGTTTCAGAGCCTTTGGGACAGTCCCCATTATTGGTCTTTCCACAGCTTTCACTTCCTGTCCTCCATAGAAGCAACTTAAAGAAATTTAAATGCAATGCAATTTGGGGTAAAAAGATAAATTTACCTTTATGGGACTTCTAAAGTTAGCAGTTCATTGTTAACTAATAAATTAATAAAATGAAATTACTTTAAGGTATGGCAATTTAAAGGTTAACTGTGTTTAAATTTGTGTTTTATTTTTTATTTAAAATTAATTAAAAATAAAAACTAAAGTCAAAAATTTGAATTTATTCACCTTATATTGTTAACTATTAAATATAAATTTTTTCTCACTCATCCGGCAACAGTTGAGCTCCGGGGGTTGTTGGAAAAAAGGGAAAAAAGGACATTGGCGGGGGGTGATCACATTTAATAAAAGACACTGATATAAGCTTAATCCGCCCCTTGTAGAGTCTCCTGGGCGGTTTGCCACCCGTCGCTGCGTTGTCATTTTGAAAGCATTTTTTTCACTCTCCATTCTGATGGAACGCGAACTCCACCTCGTTGTTCTTTACTTGCTTGTATATATTTCCCATTTTGTGTTTTTTTTTTGTGTTTTTTTTTTTTAGCTGTCAAGCAGGATATTACACCTCGGATTTTGGCGCTGTCTTTCACTTTCGCCTGCTGTGACATATTTCTATGGCCATTTCCCTCCTTTGCCTTTTTCCTGCTGCGTGATAAGTTTTCAGTTTTCACCCAGACAGACACATTTTTTGTGGCTTATTCTCTTTACGTATTTTTTTGTTTTAATCTTATAAACAATGTCAGCGTGTGCTCTTGCCACAAATTGTTGCATATATCATCTCCCGGACGCTTTATTGTTTTAATATGTTAAACCGTAAGTTTCTTTTGGAATTTACATTCTTTAATATGTGAAAGTTATGGGAGCGTTATATATTATATATGATATGCAAAATAATTACTAAGAATATTGTGAAAGAGAAAATTTATTCATGCACAGTAAAATAAGTTATGTTTTTTGATTTTAAAAAATATGTTATATCAACAAAAACTTACAGAAATTTGGTGTTAATGGATTTACACTTTAATGGGTTATTTTAAAGGTCATGAACATTTAAAATTTAAATTTAATTGTTTAAATGAGTTCAAAAATATATTTAACAAATTATTTAGTAACAGGAATTTATTTAAATTTTTAAATAATAATTTATAGATCATTTAAAAGCTTAAAGATTAATTTAGTTTAATAAAAAAAACTATGTGCGTAGAATTTTTTTTTTATAGGGTTACAAATTTATTCAATTGTCCAGAATCGCTGTTGGTTATTTTATAATCTTGCTAAAAGATTTGACTATGAATTCCAACCAAGCAAATGTAAAGCACATCCTGCATCTCCTTTCCTCAAAAAATTCTTCTAATTGACATTCCTTTGGCGGCGTCTAACTAATTTTCATACATTTATCAACACTTTTTGCTGTGGCCCTTTGGCGAATGTAATTTATATTTCTGTGCTGACTGCCTTGTGTTTGCTCTCATCCCCACAAAAAAAAAAAATATATATCTGCTTGATTTTTTCACTGAACATCCGGCGGGTAAATAAGAACCAAATTAGCCGTTTTCTAATGAAATACAAGGTTCGTTTTGGGTTTTCTGTCTGCTGACTGATAAAAGCACAAAAGATAATGCCAGGGGCAAATATTCCGACTTTTTTTTTACCCTCACTTATCACATGTGTGTATAACTCACCGTTGATTTTCGAGCACAATTTTCCCCTTTGAGAGGGTGTTTTTTTCTGTTTTCTGTTTTTGTTTGGATTTAACCCACGCTTTGTTTGTAGTTATGTTCTACGTGCGGTTAATCGCAAATGAGCAGCTCCATTCCTTGTTACCATAATGAGGCCAATTAGGCTTCAGGCAAAAACTAAATGCCGTGTGCAGTTTGTGTAATGGGCCGCCTAACTATAGGACTACTCCTCCTCCCACTCCCACTCCCACTTTACCGCCCCTTTTTGGCGCAATTACGGATGCCTTGCGATGTCCTGAAGGTCCTGAATCCCGAAGAGTGAGCTTTAAGTTCCTTGTCAGCCATTTGATGCTCGGATTATGCTGATGTTTTGCAGACTTCCCGGCGACTACCAACTGCAATTGGCCCTGCTGCATTTTTATGGCTCCATTTTGGATTGCGAATAATGCAATTTCAATGGCCCAAGTTCTTCTTTTTACGCTTTATGACAGAAAAGTTTTTTGTTTGACAGTAGTCAGTAGTTTGGATTTGTTATTGTGGTAATATTGGTTTATTTGCGTTTAAAAAGTAAGGGAAATGAAGAAGTTTAAGTTTGCTGAATTTACGCATTAAGCATTATTTTGGAAGCCAAAATTCAACTTTTTTTAAGAGTAAATAAAGTGGTCAAATAAATAATAAAGTATGGTACAATATAAATAACTCAAAAATTAAATAGTATCAAAGATTACAAACTTTTTTAAATATTTTTAAATTACAAAAAATAAAAGAAATTAATGGTAAAATAAAAAACAGTGATGTGCACCTAATATTAGATGGACAAGCTTACAAAATTGAATAAGGAAATTTCATTAAAAAGTTCACTAAGAAATACAACTTTTTTTGCAGACATTTAAGTTAAGTGTCAAATTCGTTATGTATAAAATTAATTACCTAATTAAATGAACAGCTTACTAGAGTTCATTGCTTTTAAAACAACTGATTTTTTTTTAGCCCCAAGCTAAACACGGCTTAAATTTAAGTTCAACCCTTGATTTAGTTCATCCTCAACATCCTCAACCACTTACGTGATAAAAGATTTCCGCACATCCTGTGACAATGCATTTGTTAGATATTTGCACGAAAATCGCCCAGAGAGCATGTGAAATATTTATGGAGGGGCCATTGTGGATGTCACGATGATTAGTTGCATATTCTCTTAGCCCACCAACAGTGTGCAAATATTTAATTTAAGAACATTTTCTTGCGTTATCCTCTGGACTGGTCGATGGGACGTGGTCCAGTGTCCTGCTCCTGTCCAGTGCCTGTCCGTGTCTTTGGAAATCTCAGTTGAATTCCACCCACTTTTGGCCCCGTTTGGTCCGTTCTTTTCTGATTCTGATTCTGACTCAGCTGCTGCTGCTGCTGCTCCTCTGTGTTGTTCCTCCTTCGATTGCAGCTGAGGCTCAGTCATAGTCATACTCGTATTAGCCCAAGTCAAACAATGGCATTGGCAAACCGAAGAGCAGCAGCAGCAGCGCCAAATTGCAACGTGCAGAAGCCGAGAAGCCAACGGAGTGCAAAAAAAAAAAAGAAGGAAAACAGGAATGGAAAATGGAGCTGAGGAAAATGGGGCCTGGCTGTGGGGCAAGTGTTGTTAAGAAAAATGCACCCGACAGAAAATCGATGGCGAAATGCTAGCTACTTGCTAGCTCTGTGTGTTTATTTGTTTATTTTTTATTGTTCCCCATCTTGTGGATTGTGGGTGTTGTGGGTGTGGGGGAGGCACTCTAAATCCTTTGTGTGGCAGATTAACACGTGTGCGCTCTCGGGACTCTGCAAAAAAATAAAAATAAAATAAAAAATAGAACAAGAAAAGGAAAAGTCAGAAGGTCACTTTCAAGTTGCATGCATATCTACATATACTTTTAAATTGGGCGTTGCCAATACGAGGTTTGCTATTTTAATAAGCAGATTAGCCTAAATTTAGAGGTAGAAAATAATTTGTATTTTTTGTATTATTATTGAATAAAATTTAAACCCATTTTCAATTGCATTTTCTTGCTGTAATAAATAGAAAACTTTTGTTTTTGGTTTTTGAATGAATTTATTAAGTAGCCTAAATATCACTAATTAACGTATTGAAATATATATTCAGATAATTTAAAGCAAAAATATCTTTAGTGAAAAAGAATACTTACTATTCTGTGGCCGTCATATTAATAATAAAATTAATATACGTTTTTAAATATTTTTGTTAAAATAATAAAAAAACTCCACAACTAATTTGCTCACATTTTTCTGGTTTTTATTTGTAAAAATTCAATCATAACAATTAAAATTCAGTTTACATTAAATTTTCAAAGGGTTTCGGTCTCTCATTCAGTTGAAATTATGCTATTACATTTATGAATTTTTTTATATGTATGTCTGCTACATATAAAGTAAACAATTCCCTTTATCATAAACTATTTGTTTATTAAATACTTACAAAATAAAATGCGTCTAAATCGAAATTACACCTTACACTGTCGCTCAATTATGTAATGTTCAATGTTAATGTATAATTATTTGTTTTAAATTTTTGGTGATTATTACCTAATCAATTATATTGGTGTGTGCTTTTCCTTTATTTTTTTCGCTTTTGGTTTTTATTTCTAATTACAATTTAAACATTATCAGTTTAGGTTTGTTTATCTCGTTTTTTCCTTCAAAAAATATACACTTTTTCTTAAATTGTTCAGTTAAGTTTTGGTTTTGGGTTTTGTGGCTCGTTAGAGGACGAAGGCCAACGATAGATTTCTCAAAAAGGCAAAAACAGTATTATTTTTATACAATTACAATTAGCTGATTTTGTTTTCTTTTTACAAGCTATACAAAAGTTTTTGTGTGTATGGTCTGCTGTCTTGCATGTGAACAATTCAAATATAACAATTCCCGACGCTAAGACTAAAGTGTTTTTTCTCCGCTAAAAAATTAAACATAAGTTGCCCATGCAATTTTGAAAATTAAAAGTCCATCAAGAAGACATTATACAAATGTGGGTGCTATGAGGAGAAGTTCTGGTTATTCCCCTGACCTCTTTGGGGCGAAGTTTGCTGCGGTGACATGTTCATATTTTGGCTATTTTGGCTAAGTTGGGACTTATTGTTATTGTTTGTGGCCGTGACTGTGGCAACGCGTCTCAGGCGATTATCCGGTATCGGTGGTGAGTTCACAGTCCCCGAATATGGCTGATGTTGCGGCGACATGGAGGAGGGACCACTGCCACTTCCTCCGAAGGCGTTGCGAATGCTGCTGCTGCCACCTGCAGCTCCACCAGCTGAACCACCACCAAAGATGCTGCCATTGCTGCTGCCAATCAGGCTCAGCGAGTGCTCATTGGAGAGGATCTGGTGGGCGGCCAGGTTCATTTCCTCCGGTGTCATGTCCAGCGCCTCACGCATCTCCCGGGCAGCCGTCCCCACAAATTCGGAGTCACAGTATTTACCCAGTCCCTCAGCGGCGAGTACCTGCAAATTTTTAATTTACAAAATAACATCATAAAACATTTAAAATAACATCAAAGACAAAGACTACTATATAAACAACAAGATCGTAAGGGAAATGTAACTGAAAATTAGACTGAATTTAAAACCTTGACTTTTATTATGGAGCCACGTTCGCGGTAAGTATACACATTTTTTTTGGTTTCAAAAAACTACAAAACAACTATATTTTCATTGGTATACTATTTTATAGAATTAAGATTATATTTTCATTGGCACAAAATAAATTTTTAAAAATTTTAAAACAATTTAGACAAAAATAAATTTGTTTATTTGTTTGTGTGAACCATTATAATATATATTTTTCTGTCCAAGAAATCGCAAAGAATTCTCAAAATAAATTAATTTTACGACCGTGTGCCCTCAAGTTTTATGAACATGACGCAATTTGGTTAGCACAAAAATGAGCATACTGTTTTTTGTTTATTTTTTTCTAAGTTAAATAACAATTTGTTTTATTTAAAATAAGGTTACTTACCCCTCCAATCAATGATTCGGCTAGGCCGTTCATATCAGATGAAGTTGGTAAACGACGCTGATCGTAGGGACTAGCTGGTGTCGATTGGATCATGCGCTCGTGGCCAGGAATAGCACCATTGCCGTAGACTGCGAGTGCGCATAAAATAAGACAAGTTGGGGGAGTTTTATAAAAATGTCTTGGGATACGCATATATATTTTATACACGTCTTCCTAAAACTTGATGATCCAAAAGTATTTATTTACTATGATACACTCTTCTCAAAATTTATCTTTCACAATTTTAAATTTATTTACATCAGTGAATATTAATAAAAAAAAAATAACAACGTTGTTATAATTATATACAATTTAAATATTAAATTTTAATGAAAATATTACTAAACAGTTTTGAAATTTTTTGGCACTTTACCTTAAAAAAATGTCTTTAAATTCCGTTTTTTTTTGATAAAAATTAAAAAGGCTGTTTTTAAAGGATTTTTAATTCGGTGAAGGCTTTCTTAGGTTTTTAACTTTCCTACCTTTTTAAATTTCACTCTTTTATTAGGATCATCAAGCTTATAAATTTGTATTATTAAATATGATTACAGTTAATGGTTAGTCAAGCATTCGATATTATTACAAGCTTTATAAACACGATTTTCAAACATATGTTAGTTACAACCTTGGTTATAAGACTATTGTTCATATCATAAGCACAACGAAAATAAAATGATAAGTTTTTCTAAATAAAGCAAGCAGTTTTTGGTTATAATAAGCGTAATACTCTCCAGAATTTAATTGCTAGGCGTTCTATGAACAATGCAAGCGACGTATCTAAGCATCTAAGTAGTTTATTTATTTATTTATTATATATTTTTTTCTGGGGTGTGTGTATTCACAGTGTGTAGATGTTTGTGAAGTGGATATGAGGCCCAAGGGCCCATCCATGTGACAATAATTCCCACACAAAAGAAAAGAGGAAGCGACGACAAGACAACACTGAAAGACGATAGGGAACTTTGGAGTACTTTTTATCTGGCTGATTTTGGCATAGCATAGGAAAACATATATTTTTATAACATTAACAGCGAAGACAACGTTCAGATTCTCATTGGACTATTTTTTGGATTGGTTAGTATAATATGGTAAGTATTATATGTGGTTTATATGGTCGCAAGGCACACATTTCTGTAAGGGAGATACGGCTCTATAAAGCCAAGGCCAAGGCTTATGAGTAGATGGAGCACAACATCACGGCTTGTTTTTGTTTTTGTATTATATATAATATATATATATAAGAAATTTTATATATATTGAATATATAGACATCGATATCGGGTTTTTCTTTGGGTTTGCTTTTAATTACGTTCTCTCTGGTTGCTGTTGTTGCGTGTTAAACGATTGTTGTTGTTAAAGTTGTTTCTGGTACTTGTTGTAGTTTGTTGTTCTTGTTGTAGGTGTTATGTCATTAGATCCACTTTGTTATCAGGGAACTCTCAACTTTACCGACAACGGAATGATTGATTTTCTTTTTTTTATTTAAAACTTAACAAAAAATAATGATGAAAAAAAAAAAAATGTTTTGGGAACGATCCCCACACATGGAAAGGGAAACCAGTCTTGGACACTCAAAACTCAGCACTCGGTGGTTTTTAAACTCGAATCACTTATGCTATAATAAAGATTTTTGTAAGAAAGAGTAATAAAAACAAATTACTTTAAAAGACACAATTGACTGATTTTTTAAATTTTTGTTTTGCGAATTTGTTCTTTTTCATAATAGGTGACTTTTTTGATTTTGGTTTATATCCGTTGGTTAGTTTGTAATTTACAAAAGGAGCCACAGATGCTTGGGTAAATTGTATTAAATTGTTAAATTGCTGAGCTCTATTTTTTTAAAGTTGTTTTTTATGTTAGATCAAAGTTATGTTGTTAGGAAAAAAGTTTGGTATGAAGAGTTTGGTATCGATAGTAGATAGTAGTAGATCAGCCAATATAAATTTCGATTTTATTGACTTCCTGCATGGTTGATTTATACTAAAAAAATAATATAAATTTTTTTTTAAATTTGTGTAAATTTTCTTTTTTCTGTCCTTTTGGAAATAACCACGCCCCTATTTTCCCTTTATTTATCCTTGATCAACGACTTTTTTCATTTTAATATGTAAATTTATTAAATTTTTAAAAATTTTAATAAAATTTTTTTTTAAAAAAAATTTTATAAATTTTTTTAAATTTTTTTTTTTTTTTTTTTTTAAAAAAAAAAAAAATTTTTTTAAAAAAAAGGTTTTTGGGTTTTAAAGGGGGGGGTGTTTTTTAATTTTAAAATTTTTTTTTTTTTTTAAAAATTTTTTTTTTGGGGGAAGGAAAAAAAGACCTTTCAATTTTTATTTTTTTTCCTCTTCAGTACGCAAATAAAATTTCTATGCCCTTAATGAATATTATTCAATTATAACCTCCAATATATTTAATGACTTTACCTGCAAGATTGCTGTTCTGAAATTAAAAGATTCTACAAAAATATATGCTTATGTATTGATATGTGTTTTTGTGTGTTTGATTTAATTTGAGTTAAACTATGTGGCAGCGAAAGCGTTTCTAATTTTTAGCTGTAAGATAAAGCTGCACTCAAATGTTACTAAACTACGAGTTTGTTCTACAATAACTAGTCTAATTTATGTTTTGGTTCAGAAACAAGATCTAATGAATGTGTACTACGAATGTTGTGAATTATAATTTTTGGTTTGATTTAGTTAACTTGAGTTTGTTCTCGGTTATAAAGCAGCCAGAAAATAAAAAAAAAAATTGGCCGCCTCCTCGGATTAGTTAATGATTTTGCATTTGACTTGAATAATCAATATTCAACATTTTTACATGCCGCAGGCAATAACAAATTTTAGAACGCAGTGGGCGAGAATCTGTACATAATTTTAATTTGCAGTATGTTTAATAGGAATGCAGCAGCTACATAATCGGAGATAAAACAAAAAACGAACAAATAAATGGGTAAACAATTAGATTGGTGTTATAATAAATATTTTGTTGCGTTTTTGTTAGGGTCAAATTTTTGAGTGTATGGAAAACAACAAACGAACCAATTCGATTGGAATTATTTTAGAATTTTTAACCGGTTAAAAAGGAATTAAAAAAATATAAAACACATTAAATAATGTTAATAAATTGTAGTGCATTTTGTTGTTGCTGTTGCAATTACTGCTGTAGTTGTTTGTTAGGTTTTTGTTTGTTTGTTAAATTTTATTATTGCAATTTGCAGCATTTTAGGCTTACCATTGTTATATGGATGCAATAAAATACCACGATTGCGGTTGCTGAAATTAATGTTCGGGGATTGAGTAAAAGTTTGGTTTATGTTGCATTTCTTTTTTTTCTCTTTTGTTCTCAATAAGTATTTGGTTTTCGTTTGGTTTAAAGTCCACTAGTTTATGTGGCAACAAGTATGCATTTAAAGGTATTTTGTGATTGCAACTAAGTTTGCTAAGTCAACTAATTTGAAACTCGTATTTGTTTTGGTGGTGCCAAGTCAGTTTTTGAACTCGGCCTGGCTCCTTTTGTCCATTACAAACTTTAGGGCGCTCTTCACTAGGTGACCAAACAAAATGCCACAAAACAGGAAACGATAATTGTTGGCAATAAGAAATATGGATCAACTCACTAAACAGCAAGCCATAGTAACATGTAGTATGGTAATGGAGCTTTGTGTGTTCTTAAATTTTTTTTTTTTTTTTAATTCTTTGGCTAGGTGAAAACCAAAAGAGCAAGCTCCATCGCTCCTCCATCCATATCCAATCCCAACCCCGCATACTCACTCGTAGTTAATGGCATTTGCCTCGGGCGGCAGCGTTCCGGCCACTGTAGCCGCTGCCACGCCCATTCCCCCTCCATTCTTGGCCAGCGGTCGCATGGATATGCTCTCCCCAAAGGTCCTCAGTTCCCCTCCACTTCCTGCTCCACCCTGCAGTTCGTCCTGCAGCTTTCCCGCCGCCGCCAATCTGGCCTGCATGATGTTCCTCGTTATGTTGTTCACCCCATCGGCCACACTGCGATTGAGGCTGTCGTACAGGTAATCCCCGCCAGCGGGATCCATGGTCCCCAACACCATCGTGCTGCCACCCACTCCCAGGGCCGCTGAGGCGGATCCACCTATCGCCAGTGCACCGTTGCTCTGCGAGGCTGTGGCCTTGGCACTGCGACGGAAGGTTCCATTGCCATGTCTCCTGATGGAGGACCAAACGCTGCCAAAGAGCGTGTGGTGGCGCTAAAAGAAATAGAAACACAAAATTTATATTAAAAAAATGTTTTAAATATATCGATTTAAGGCACCTTTTTTTTAAGATAATATTGTTCAACTTACCCGATGCATGGGCTCTGGCTCCTGGTCCAGCTCATCGAGATTACCGGAGATGGCCCTCTTGAGAGCCGGGGACACTTCGTGCAGCGTCCTCAGGCCAGCCTGCAGGGTGACCGTGTTGCTGTCGGGATGTCCCTCCTTGCCCTCCTGCTCCTTGCGCTTCTTGAACCGCCGGAAGTAGTCCTGGATCAAGTAGGTGGCATAGAACTTGCCCACTGTCACCTCGTCATCGTTGCCAGGCGGTGGAACCACTTGATCCAAAAGCTTTGGGTTAGTGCGCTTCCAGATCTGCTTAATGGTGGCCCTCAGCTCGGAGTTGCAATCATCGATATTGCCCTCGGTCTTGATGCTCAGTGAAGTACGGACCACGGCAAAGAGTGTGGCATTGAACAGCACTGTTCCATCGGAGTTCAAAGGCATATTCATGGAGACCAGTCGCTTGCAGGCCATGCGATGTGGACAGAGCTTGCCAAAACCCAAAGGAGGCGATATCTTCCTCAGCAGAGTAACCACATCCAAGTGCTTGATGCGACCCTTTGCATCTGGATCATATTCGCTCCACAGGCGAATGAACTCGTCCAGGTGATGAGGTCCCAAAATGGACCAATCGCGGGTTAGGTAGTCAAAATTGTCCATGATAACGGCCACAAAAAGATTAATGATCTAATAAGGGAAATTTGATTTAGTAAAATTTTTTATAATATAAAAAATTAATTGGTGACACTCTAGTGCAAAATGTAGCCTTGCAGCAGAGAGAGTTTGGTATGGAATGAGAGAGAATGAGAAACGTATGCACGCACACTAATAAATGCGGCTCTCTTAGTGCCCAGGTCTGCCCTAACTTTCAAACTTCGTGGATACTATAACCCTTTATATCCGTCAATGTATTTTTTAACACCCTTCAGATTAAGACAAGTTTCCTTACCAAAAACGAGCAGAGCACATAGAAGGAAATGAAGTAGGGATAGGCTATTGAAGAGCCGCAAGCCTCTCCAGGCGTATCCGAATGCATATCGCACTTTACGTCCGGTTGGGCCGAGCAAGACATCATAATCTCCTGCCAGGCTTCACCAGTTGCTGAACGGAATAAAACGAGAACAGCCTGCTGGAAGGTCTGGAAGTTGTTGTTGGCCGTTATGGAGTTGCCACCATCCAAAGCTATTTTGCCAAAAACCTATGAAATAATCGATGATTAGAAATACTTCTTAAATAATAAAATCCGGGGTGCCCCAAAAACCGTTCCAACCAAATTAGGTTGGAATTACACAGAGAAGGGGTTGGTACTTGGTTGGAATTTGGTTGGAACTTGGTTGAAATTTGGTTGGAATTTGTTGAAATTAAGTTCGAATTTGGTTAGATTTAGATTGAAATTTGGTTGGAACTTGGTTGAAATTAGGTTGGAACGGTTTCTGTGGCACCCCCGATATTCAATAAACTTACTTGCATCCCCACCACAGCATAGATAAAGAATAAAAGTACAATCAGCAGGGCTACATAAGGCAAAGCCTGAAAAGATTTGATAAATGTCCAAAGTAACGTTCGAATGCCTTCGCCTTTGCTGAGAAGCTTCACAAGTCGCATCACACGGAAAAGCCGGAAGAAATTAATGGATATAAGATTTGAGCCCGCCTGAAAAGGTAAAAAATTTCATTTAAATGAAAACTAAACTTGGTAAAAAATTTAATTAAAACTCACAGATTTCTTTTGAGCTTTACAGCCTTCGACAATGTCACATGCTGCTGCCTGAGAAGTGTCCTTGCTCTGTGAATATTTAAATGTTAGATTTTTGATTTATCAAAGATAAAAGATTTAAAAAACCTTGATTTCAGAGTAGACAATGTCGATAAAACTGCCCAAGACAATGATAAAATCAAAGACGTTCCAGGCATCACCGAAATAGTTCTGTTAAGTAAAAAATAAGAAAGATATTATTAGATTTAATTTGAAGTAAAGTAGTTATGATTACCTTAAATCGAAAGGCTGCCAGTTTAAAAACAAATTCCAGGGCAAACACTGCCGTAAATATCATATTCAAGGCATCTAGAAGTTCTGTGTACCACAGTGGTTGATTGTAGAACTTCATGGCCAGTGTCACCGTGTTTATCATGATCAGTATGAATATGGTATACTCAAAGGACGACGATGTGACGAACCACCAGACCTTATATTGTATACCATGTTTGGGTATATAGCGCCTAACGGGCTTCGCTTTCAAAGCAAATTCTATACAATTACGCTGGTTCTTATCCAGATCACAATTTTTATATTCCTGTTCACCCTCATTTTGGAAAGTGACAATAACGAAACCGACGAATATGTTAACCATAAAGAAGGCTATAATAATGATGTAGATTATATAGTAGGCAGCCACGATGGGACGGAAGTTGTGTATTGGACCACCGTTCTCCTTATTCGAATCAATTGAAACGTAGAGTAATCTGTAATTAACACATAAAAGTTAAGTAAGGTTTTTTAGAAAAATCATAGAGAAAAACTTACCCTGGCCAACCCTCAAAGGTGGAAACTGTGAACAGGGTTAACATGCCCTTGGCCACATCGTCGAAATGAAATCGATTGTTACTCCATTCCCGTTCCCTCAGTCTTGGCTTGTGGACATCACCGTCGTCATAGACCAGATAAGTGCCACTAAAAAATATTATTATATTATTAACTAGTCTTATTTAAATTATTAAACCACTTACTAGCATTCATCTTGCGTCATTTTGGAACCATCAGTGCATTTGAAAAATTTACCCTATATATTTGATGGGTGGAAAATGTGAAGGGACGCCAGGGGATGAGAGAATATGAACAATATTAGCAAATAAAATAGTAATGGTGGATAGTTAATGATGGATAGCAATCTCAACGTGAAGTAATCTTCGCTCGAGTTTGCTTTCCTTTGAATTACGAACGATTTAACTGATTTACTGTACGGACCATTAACTAATACCTAATACTTCAAAATTAGCTTGGAGTCTAGTCTATTCTAGCTCTACATAGATTTGCTTAGATGTATGCACACATTTACAGGGTGTTTTCATATGCAAACACATTTACATACACTGCTCGAAATTGTTGGATGGACAATACAACGGTTTTAGTTTTCTTTTTTAAAACAGAACAATATTTACAGACGGGACACGAACATGTGTTACTGGGTTTTGAAACAGTGTTAGGTACATGGGAAGATTTTTGAAAATATATATATTACATTGGGTTAGCAGGGTAGCGAGCTAACTTTGGCTTAGAGGTTAGTTTGGAAAAGCTGAAAAACTAAACTAAGCTGGATGGTAAAACTTGAGAATATATTTTTTATGGTTTACCAAGCTGCAAAGCTTGTTAGGAAAAATAGCGCAAAGAGTCTTGACTCAAAGACATAACATCGAGAATAATTACCTTCCAATTAAAAATTACCCTTAACACGTTTACCAAGATGAAAAAATACTACAAAATTCAAAGCACACAGATATTAAGCCGCAGTTTTTTATATTTTTTTTATTATTTATTTATAATTGTTCCTTTCAAAAATGGAAGCGCACACTTAAAGCCGTCTGAAGATACCCTTCACCAATGACTTTTCATATATAATTCAAAAGAAATTACCTTAAAGAGTTGTACTCCAATAACAGCGAACATGAATTGTAACAAATATGTCACCAACATGATATTACCAATGGTTTTGATTGCGACTACAACGCACTTGACCACATACTGCAGAAGTTTAAGAGTTTGTCAATGTAGGCCATTTGGTTGTTTTTGTTCGAATTTATGAATAATTTTTTTATTTTAATTAAATTTTGTCAGCATCAATTAGAGGGTTAATTTTTTTGTTTTTGTATTTGGTGGCCACATTTTTATATGATGTTTTTGCAATGAAATCAAATAATTTTGGCAATGTATTGGTATTAATATTACAACATTTTTATGTTTTTGTTGGGTTGGCAAAATTCAATTCAAAACAACCGAAACACGTTCAAGGAGAGAAAAGAGGAAGAAAAATATTTAAAATATTGGGACATCCTTTGGTGAGAAGTTTGTACTTGGTTTTTGACACTATAAAAATAAGTACTTAGTTCATGTTTTGTACAAATTACAGGGAAAATAAATAACGAAGGTAAAATTACAAATCAAATTAAAATTGTGTATAATAATTAACAAAAGGTTTAGTGTATGTTGGTGAAGTTAAATAAATTGTATAAAAATAATAAGTGAAAATAAAAATCTATTACATTTTATAACAGTTCCCATGAATCCATAGTAAATCTCTTTAATTTATTTTTTAATCATTTCAATTGGTTTTTTTTATTAACTTAATTAATAAAATTTTTAGGGATACAAATGTAATTTTACTGTGGATTCATTTGGGTTTTTTTTTCCATTCAAATGTTGGAGTTACTGATGGTCTGCAGTTTTCGGGTTTGTTTACACCTGGGAGGTTTTTATGTTACTAAAGGGCTTGAATGGCCTTGATGCTAGGGTGCAAGGTAGGTTGCTGATTTGCTAAAGGAAAAAATACCCAAAGTTCATGTGCTGATGTGTGTGCTTTTGAAATATATATATTGTATGTGTTATGTGGAATCGTTGCATTTAGACGTGTACAGACGCAGAAAATGGGTGTGGAATATATAAGATTTGATATTACAATATATGTGTTATGTGTGTTTTTTTAAATCATGTGAGTTGTGTTAGGATCGGTGTAATCGCTTCATCTGTTGGTTAGGAATTCTTTTAAATTGTACTTTTCATCCCGCCACTTATTTTAAAAAATTGTATACAATATATTACTTGTAGATGTCTATATTCTGATATATCTTTGGTGAAAAAGCATTTATACCAACTCCTCCTTGAGTATTATGCTGAGCATTAATAAGCAATACTAGCCAGCAAAAAGTATTATTATTTACATTCGCTAGTTGTTTGATTGATATGCTATTTGATTTGGATTGATTAAGTTATAGGTAAAACCAATTATGCTACACAAAAGTTAGTCAACATATTGTAAAACCATAACAAATAAAAAAGCTTTAAACAACATTAGTAGATGCAAATTTTAAACCAACAAAAATGTGTTAAAAAAGGCTCTTGGAAGTTGCATGTGTGCACACCCAAAAATATGAAAAATAAATGTATAAAGTCAACCTAAATCTAACTTTTAGCTTTAAATTTAATGATTTTCCATTACAGATTTCTATTCTTTAAAAATATTTCAGGTTCCATGCGATGTTACTATTCCAATACTTTGTACATCATTTTGTAGTTGATTGGAATATAAAGTTTTTACAGTTCTTTAAATGATAAATACCTAACACCCTCATATTTTTAACTAAACGAACGGAAATAAAATATATTTAATACTCTAAGAAAACATTTTCAAGGGTATTTAAATTTTTTTTTCTATTCCTTTGTTAAGCGCGTTTCCCTAAAGTTTTAGAAAAATCAATTGGGAACTTAAAAGTAAAATCATACCTTAAACAATTGGACTCCTATAACGGCAAACATGAACTGCAGTAGGCATGTGACGAGCACAATATTTCCGATAGTCTTTACAGCGACTATGACACATTGAACAACATGCTGTATGTGATACGACGATATATAGTTAAAATAAATACTCTATGTAAATATATTTAAACTAATCATAAATAAGGCATTTTTCTGGTTTCTGACTTTCTTTTTTAGCGCTTTTAGTATCAGAGGTTATTACATAGATTTCACTATGCCCAAGCCACGCCCATACATTTTGAATTCCACGCCCATTTTCGTTAGGGTGTTACGAGTAAAGCTCAATAAAATTAAAATATAGTTTTGTCAGCTGTGTGTATAGTATAGTTCATGAATATACTTTTTGTAGCTTTTATTTTTTTTGTGGTGCACCCTACACCCAGCATTTCAAGGTTTTTTGTTAAGACCACTTCTTTAAAGTTGTTAATATTCAAAAGATTTATATTACTGATTAGTTTGAAATTAAAATAATAATTTGTTGTGTGCTTTTCACCATAAATCAAAATCAAAATCCAAATAATAAAACTTAAGCTCAAAGAGAAAGCATTTATGTGTGTGTGTCAGAAAAATAAGTAGCGATAAAGGTGGGGATTTTTGGATGAACTCTTACCTTGAGACCCTTGGCACGATTAATGGCCCTGAGCGGTCTTAAAACACGGAGCACACGTAGAATTTTCACGACTGAAATCGCATTCGAACTGCAGTTGAAATCGACGTTTTAGTTTATATTCCAGAAGTAATTAGTATCACAACTACTGGGTTAGAGTAGCTATATGGATTATCGTTTACCTGGACACAAGAGATATCAATGACACGCAGACCACAAGTAAATCTAATAGATTAAATGCGGATCTGCAAAAGGCTCCGTCGTGTAATACGAAACCGTATGAAATCAATTTCAGAATCAGTTCTATTGTGAAAACTGCCGTGAAAAAATAATCAAATTTATTGAGCACCTGCAAAAAAGACGAGTGAACAAGTGAAGGACATCGAATGAAAAGTGTTTCTAGTTTCTACTAAAGGATATCGAAAAGGGATATCAGAATCGTAACTTACAAGTTTTTAAAAATCACTTGACGTTGTTTTTTGGATTTGGAACTGGAGCTACTTACTTTATTCAGGTCGTCGTTGGCTCTCAGAGGATTCTCTGCTGCCAACATAGCCGATGAAAACATAATACAACACAGGATAATATTGCCGAAATTGCCGTGATTGCAAAGCCAGTGACAAAAGACGCGGAATCTGTTGAAATATAGTTCAAAGGATCATTAAAAATTGTCTTTATTTTAATCAAAAAATAAAAACAAGAAAATCACAAACAAAAATAAATACATCATGCATTTAGAGTTTTCACAAGACAAGTTATAAAAACAAAATCAAGGTATAAAAAAGCAGCTAGGATTTAGGATTCTAAAACAAATTTCTATAATCTAATCAAACTAAAAATAAATTCGGGAAATTTTTTTCGACTAAGGACGATATACAAAAATCAGGTTAAACAAAAAGACGAATACATGATTATCATTATTTTGTTGGAAAAAAGATTTACACACACACATACACACAGACACGCAGTGCACAGACACATATGCAAAAAATATATATATATTGTATTTTCGGAGAGAGAGTGGTTCATTTTCGGGGGGGCGAAAATAAAACTAAACAATAAAAACCTGTTCGTTTGTGAGAAAAGAAAAAATGATGTGCCCGGCGGTATGGGTAGAATTTTCGTTGCCGTATTAACCTCAGACATACGTCGGGGGCGTGCTGTAATCATGCCTTCTTCATCCACTATATGCAATACAAATTTTTATCATATATTACGTATATGTAAGTTGCCAATTTGGAAAAAATAATAAACACATTTATAAGAATTTGTACCGAAGGAAAACCATTTGTACAGTTAAACTACATATCTTAAAAATAAACTTAGGTCCTTAAAAAATTTATACCTAATATACCTGAAAATAAAACCTTAACAGCAAAATGCAAAAACCAATGAAAATTAAACAAATCAAAAATCAGTTATCAGTGTCGTATTGTGTTTTTTATATTTTTTGTTTGTTTTGAAAATTATAAGTTATATACATTCGCAATACGCATTAGATACAGCTCGATAAGGAATTAAAATCGATTGTTTGTCACATGCGAACAACAAACTGCTGAGAACCAGTGTAAAATATAAGTAACTCCAATCACAATACACATTTAATTGAATAATAAAATTGTGCGAGTGTTTTGTGGGTTGAGTCGATCTTTAATTGATCGATTGATTGATTTACCTGTTTGTGTAACTGAAAATGAAAAAGGCACTGCCTCGCGGGATGGGCTTTTTAGTCTTCTTCATGCTGACCTCTGATAACCTTCGGGGTCGTGCAGTGACACGTGCTGATACTTCGGAATTGGAGTCTTTCGATTAAAATTTGCAAGTGTTTTCGTGTGTTTTGGTTGGGTTTTTTTTAATTTGATTTTTGGTGCGTTGTTTCCAAAAAATAGCAGCAGATGATGTAGGCGTCGGCGGCATTGTTTTAGGAAATAGTTTTTTGGTTTGGTTTGGATATGTGTTAGTTTTGGATAAGTCTAAGCATAAGCTAAAATACTTATTTGTAGTTCTTACTTTATGTCAAAATCTTACACTGAGCTTAGTTGGATTTTTGTTGGTTAATAAAATGGGACATGACTTACCTTCTTCCTCCTCCTCGCACATTTCACGGACTTCCTCGTCGGAGAGGGTTTCATGGTCCCTAAAAAAAATATTTGTTTCAGTGTCAACATATTTAACTTCTTTTAAAATATTTAAAAAAATTCTAAAATTCCTTCCCCATTCCTACATTTTATCTTCGTCATCCATGTCGTGTTGCTCCATATCAATATCTATGCTAAGATGATCATCCTCGCCATCAATTGTTGGAGTGGGACTGTGAGACTTTTTCTGAGCGGATTCATCATGCTGAAATAATAAAAAAAAGATTATACTTTTGAACCCTTAATTTACAATTGTAAATTTCCAACTTACAGGCTCCTCTTCCTTTTCCACCTCAGAAAGCGAGTCAGCATCGGCCAAATTATCCACAGCAATGGCCAAGAAGACGTTCAGCAGAATGTAATTACCGCATATAAACAATATGATAAAGTAAATACAGGCCAAGGCACCATAGGAGGACACACCGCCATAGGCATTAATGCCCACATACATCACAGCATTCCAATCCTCACCAGTCATGATCTGGATAAATTAACATACGTTTATAAGATATTCATAGCTTTAAATTAAAAAAACCATATACCTGAAAGACTGTGAGTAGAGCCTGCCAGAAGCAATCGAAATTCATTCGATACTTCTCCTCTTTGCCATCGAAATTAAATTTACCGCCAAAGACTTGCATGCCCAGCAGAGCAAATATCACAATAAATAGGAAGAGCAGTAACAACAGCGAAGCAATCGATTGTATGGAGTTCAATAGGGAAGCAACGAGATTTGAAAGAGATCGCCAGTACCTATTAAAAATAGAGATTTTTATAAATATTTCTTGTGTTTTTTAAATGAGAATTATTTTTACTTACTTGGTTACTTTGAAGACTCTCAATAGACGCACACAACGCAGCACAGAGACTCCCAAAGGAGGCATCACTCCCGTATTCGTTAGCAGGGTCTCTGTGATACTGCCAATCACCACAAAACAATCAAAGCGATTGAACAGCGAAACAAAATAGCCCTGAAAGCCCAGACTGTACATTTTCAACAGCATTTCGCAGGTGAAGAGGCCAATAAAGAACATGTTGGTGTATTCTATAAAAAAATATATTAAAAAAAAAAATTATTTAATACTATTAATATTATTATATCTATAAATCTTTTCCAACCAGCAACCGGAAAATATCAAAATAGTAATCCCGTGAAAGCAAAAAACATAATCGCTTACCCTGAAAGTTATCCAGCCAATCGAGTTGCCCATAGTGCTCCGTGGCCAGGACTCCCGTGTTCAAGAACACCAAAACGATGATGAGCCAGTAGAATGCCTGGGATTTGACAGCCTTGCGACAAGCACGTCGCATTCTGCGATTGACCCTATCGAAGTCCTTCTTCATTTTGCGCCAACGTGACTCTGTCAGCTGAACCTCGGGCATTTCCTCGCCCACATTCTCGGTGGAGTCCATTTCGTTGGGTTGCTTGCCCTTGCCATCGGATATGAGGCCACCCACAGCATCGGGTTCAATATCCTCGGCCTGGGTGATCCAGTCGAGATAGCCCCGCAGGTCCTCCTCGATCTGTTGCTTCTCGCGCAACTTCTGGAAGTCACCGCGATTCTTGGCCTTGTTACGCTCCTTGGAGAACTCACCGGACAACACACCGAGAATCAGGTTCATCACGAAGAAGGCGCCCAGGATGACCATGGAAATGAAATACATCCATTGCCAGTCGCTGCCCATTGCATCTTGGATCTGAAGAAGCGGTGTTTATTTTTAATTTACATATTATATAAATTATAATTAAAAAACTATAAACGCGAATTCTTTAGCACTAATTTTTTCAATGTTAAAGCATCCTAGTTCACTTACGCTATATAGGACATCGGTCCAGCCCTCAAGGGTGACGCACTGGAATACCGTCAACATGGCCAGGCCAAAGTTGTCGAAGTTGGTGATGCCGTCGTTGGGTCCCTCCCATCCTCCGTAGCACTTCATGCCCTCCGGACACGCGTAGCCCACTCCGCAGGGTCGAACCGTTTCCTCGTATTCACCTAGATTCCAAGTCGTTGGATTTTTGTTTTGGTTTTAGGATACATGCATTAGTGATGAAACGAAATGAAGTGATGGATTGAGGTGATATCTCAAAGATACGGTTGTGTGTTCGTGCAGTGCCATTTCGGGGTTTTCTTGTGGAGTGTCATTTTGCGGAATATGCCGCTTCTTTGGCATATTTGACTTGTCCCAAACAATTGATAACTTCAATAGGTTTTTTGACTAGCAGATTAGCTGGAAATCGAGGCAGACTTCTTATCGTTTCCTTGTGATGTTTTTTTTAGTGTGTATGACAGCCTTCGATTTCCGAGTAGACTAATCTACTAGTGATAGAACCATTGGACGCTGATTTTGTAATGCGACATATCTGGTGGCATTCAAGACATTGAATGATATTCGTACAACGTATAAATATTGTACGATTCGATTCGATGATGACGGGAGGATCTCCTCATTTTCGCTTACCTGTGATCTCGTCGCGACACGCCTTGTGCAATTTGCCCGAGAAGAGCTCTAGGCCAATGATTGCGTAGATTATGATAACAAATATGACCAGGAGTGCAATGTGAAACAGTGGCACCATGGCCTTTAAAATTGAATTCAGCACAACCTGTAGACCTGTAGAATAGCATTATGAATGGCCAATATTCGATTCGGTTTTTGGATTGCTCATTAGCATGGTTGGCGGTTAATATCTAGTGCATACAGTTCAACGTTAAGCAGAAAACACGGCACAGAAGTTGAGATACTAAAAGAGGTTTTGAAATTTCTAAAATTTCTTCGATAAAAATTCGGAATTTCATCAAAAAATGTCATTGGGTTGAGGCTTTCTTACAGAAGTATCTGAAGTATTTTTTATACATAGGTTGTCAAGGTTGATGACAAAAATATCAACAAACTCTATTGAAATAATCTATTAAACATTTTAAGAATACATATTTTGATCATAAGTATCTGACAAATTTGGGGTATATTTGCTCTAAAGAATTCGCGAAAAATAAGCGACTTTCTGTGCAGTATTTTAACTACGAATCAGTCCGTAGATTTTCTAGATTTTCGCTCTACTTGGCCAGTGAGTTTTAGTTTAAATTTCCAGTTTTGTTTGTCGGTGAATGAAGCTCTCTTACTTGGAACACCCGATACAAGTCGCAGTGGACGTAGCACACGAAAGGCACGTAGGGCCTTCACATCGAAGGCGTCCTTCATCAAATGGGAGAGTGCAGTACTTATCGCTCTGTAAAAATGTACGGCATACAAAGTTCATACGTGTCTCAGTCTTGACAATTTATATAATTTAGTTTCATTTAGTTTTTTCGATTTTCTGATTTTTTGATTTGATCAATTTCGGATTGAATTGGATATAAGGTAACATAGAAAATGGTTAAAACGAGGCCGCAATGGACCTGGGCGCCAAGCGCTTTTAACTGGTATATTTTGTATGCTTACCCTATAACTACAATTGTAAAATCTAATAAATTCCATCCATTTCTTAGATATGCACCATTATGTAACATAAAACCATATGCTAAAATTTTCATAACACATTCCGCTGTGAATATAACTAGGAAAATATATTCAACTTTTTCCTGAGTTTTGTGTTGGTTTTTGTTTTGGAGTGCAGGTGTTTTTTGTTTTCGGATCGGGATTTCGGAGTTGGTTTCAAGGATATCGTATCGTTGGTGCATTTATGGGTTTTATTGAATGTGTGATTCGGATGCGGATGAGGTGAACGTAAAAGATACATGAAAGAAATTCATATTCATTAGTAAATTTATTCATTTAAATTAAATATATATACCCCTGATTTGGGCCTTGATAAAACTTACCAAAGTTTGATTCGTTACGTTCGAATCACTGCCCGGATAAGGCGTGTAGACAGCCAAGGCTATACAGTTGGCAAATATGGTTAACAAAATAAGGAACTCAAATGGTCTAAGGAGGTGCAGGTGTTAAGGAAAGTCAGTTTAGGGCATTCTTTCTTAAGGTCAACGAACTAGTTCTTAAAGCTACATAGGTATATTTTGATGTAAAAATTTATGTTTCACTATTTGGTAAATTTTAGTTTAATTTTACTCCATTGCTGACTGACGACTGATATTAAAAACTTATTAAAATTCTTCAAAATTAAAAAAAAATTCCTAATTGAGCCTGTAATCTAATTTATTTAACTACGTATGTAAATTTTTAAAATTTTTAACTATCAGTTGTGAAAGTACATTTGGTTAAAAAAATTAAATTTAATAATTAATGGTAAGAGTGAATAGTTAATGTATTAATCTAAGTTTTCGATGTCGTGTGTGATTTAATTTAATGTTTTTTTACGCAATAATAATTTAAATTTAAGAAAACCCTTTTCCTAAATGTTGTTGAACTAGTTCGTTGATATAAACAAACTAAAAATGTGATTATTTTGCTGTGAAAAGGATACTTCCACTCCACAATGCGAATGCACAGTGCTCTCAATGGATTCTTGACACTCAGACAGAAGAGGGCTCTCTGGGGTCGATCTGGCTGCGGCTTGCCCCTCCGCTGCTGTCTCTTTTGGCCGGCGGCACTGGCAGCTGCTCCCGCCTTCTGGCCACCAACTCCGCTGGGTCCGATAGTGGTGCCGTTCATGGTTTCCGGAATGTTTGCAATACCCATAGAATCGATACCTTGGAGCGGGTTCAAAAAAAGTTAGTGTTCAGGGTTAGAAGGTTATAGTAGTAACTCACCCATTATGTTGTTGCCGCCACCCAAATCTCCCTCTCCGGAATCGTAGCGGGCCACCCGGGAGGCATCTCCGCTGCCGGGTCCACCATTTCCGTTAGGTGAAAAGCCACCGCCGCCGGAGGCTCCCCTCTCAAAGTCCATGATGTTGAAGAACTTTCCCAGCACCGCCACCGAAGTTGTCTATGAGTTCCGCGGAGCTGGAGTAGAATGGCGAAAAGGCCTGGGTGTCGTCCTCCTCCTCCTCGAAATACTCGTCGACGTCCTCGTCGTCCTCAGCGGATTCCTCTTGCTGCTGCTGCTGCTGTTGCTCCTGCTCATCAATGTCAATGGTGGTGCCCTCGGGCTCCTCGTCGTCCTCCGCCTCCTGATCCTCCTGATCGATATCGCCTTCTTCGTCGTCTTCGTCGTCGTCCTCCTCGGTAATCCTACATGTCCTCCGGATGGAGGGGCGATTTCGCGAGTTCTTTCTCACCACCACATCGGCGTTGTCATCCACCTCGCCGACGTCCTCGAGTGAGTCGTTGTTCCCGCCGCTTTCCTTGATGATCCGGACGCCCTCATCCGCATCCTGGCGCCTCTCGCTAAAGCTCTCGCAGTCGGCGAGCGATTGTTCCTGGGCCTCCTTGGCAGCAGCGGCACAGGCAGCTACAATGGCCGCAGTGCGTAGGGTTTGCGAGCTGAGATCGGGATTATTGGGATCCTCGTCGTCGTCCTCGTTGTCCTCGTCGCAATCGCCAATGAAGCTACTGACGTCCCCCACTCCAAAACCATGCAACGTACTGTTATCTCCTGTAATATTTATGTATATTATTATGGGTATTTTTTTGGTTGAAATATTTATAATATTGTATATCGATATATTCTATGGTTTTTTTATATTTTCAGGTATGCTATTTTTAAATTATATAGGCAAATTTAAATTTGAAAACAAGAGACCTTGTCGATCCATACTAAAACATAAATATTATAAACATTTTGTAACTACCATTTGTTCGAATTAACTGGTGAAGCTTTTAATATTGTCTTAACGGATTATGCGACATTTAGGAAGTTTTGATTCAAATTAAATTAAATTAAATAAATATTAAAAAGTAATGAATAATCTTGCATCGAGGAAAAAATACCAAAGATTGTGTGCTTTAGTGTGACCAGATGCATGTATATTTCAAAAAATCTTAAGAATATCATAAACATTAAGTAGACTTTTTTTAAGCCACTTAATATCACCGATGCCCAATATATCTTAAATATTTTTCCACGAAAAAACGCACCTGTGATGTCGCAGTTGCAACTGTTGCTGCTGCTGCTGTCGCCTCCAATGGCACTGTAGCTGCTGTTGTCGTCGTCGTTGCTGTAGCTACTGTTGGTGCTCCCGGCGCTGGTGACGCTGTTCTGTGGCTGCAGCTGCCACGCCTCCTCGGGCGTTAGACGCGGCGGAGCACTAATGCCACCTCCGCCACAGGAAGTGCAACTGGACTTGCGACGCTTACTGCCTCCGCTTGTGGAAGGTGCTGCGGCACTCGGACTGGTGGCTAATCCCGTGAGAGATCCTGATCCCGCCGAAGGATCACCAGCACCACCACCACCTCCACCAGCACTACCGTTGTTGCTTTTGCGGCGACGCTGCTTAAAGTCGAGCTTGTAGGTGCTATTATTTACAATCTGACTGGTGACGTTGCTAAGTGCGAGTTCGGTGCTGGTGGGTCGCCTTTTGGACTGATTGGGATCCTCGAGTGGTTCAAGGGCACTGCAACTGTCGGGGGGAACATCAAAGAAAAATTAGAATTTTAATTCACATAAAAAAAGAGCGGGTAGCACTTGCCATCAACCATTTATTCTACAGGGTGGGGGTGTGGCCATACAGTGTACATTACTTAATATAAATTAACCTAATTTGACTACAGCTTTTCCCTATAATTTTAAAGTGTTCCATTGACTGACTTCTTAAATAATTGAGGCCTTAAAAATTTCTATGACTCACTAAGAAAAGCAAAATGAGCAACTCTTCACTTACAATCACAATTCACAATTGTTATCTTAATTAATAATAAATTCTATCAAGAATTATCTTTCCTAAAATTTCTAAATTCTGTTTTATAAATTATCACCAACTCAAGATTTTAAGAATTGGATTCATATTTATACACCTGTGTGCAAACCTATATTACTAATTATATATAATTTTTTGTTTTCCCAGTGAATACCATTATTGTAATTTAATGAGATTGAAAGTACAGTGTGCTAATTATTCGCCGGGCAGATGTTTTGTGTAAAATTGTGTAAAGTCATAATAAACAAGAATAGTTTAGTGAAATTTTTCAGTAAACAAACGAACTATTTTCTGGCTAGATTTATGGTAGATCAATTTTATGCAGCTGTTAAATACGATTTTTCCGCTTATGACTAAGCCTGGAAGAATAATTTAAAAGCAATAATAACTATTTTGGGTAAATAAAGCATTTTGCTTGATGAAAAAAAATTAATCTAATTAATATAACAAAAAAAAAAAGTTTTTTAAATTATATAAATTCACCCACAAAATACACTTCAATCAAATAATTTATACGGTCTAAAAGACAGGTTTGTGTTACTCCCAGTTAAACAAAAAAATATTCTGCCAAAATCTAGGAATTTAAAAATAACATTTCAATACTAAAATGCTTATTTCAATCCCACTAAAAATAAACTTGTTTTTGGGTTTAACCCTTAAATTCAATATTTTTGCATGCGATTTGAGACACACGAGACACACAGTAAGACGACGAACACAAGGGACAACATTGAGTCACGATAGGAGTACGATAGTTACGATAGTTTTGGGGTCTGGTTCCGACTTACTATGCCCTAGAGCGCCTAGTTTGTTCCATGTAATCAAACTCTTGCATTGCATGGAAAATGTATTTCTTTTCGTGCTCCAGCTGGAGTTGTATGTACCTTTGTTGCAGGACCGTTCCCGTGGCAGCTCCCAGGAGTCCAGCTCCCAATCCCGCTCCCGTGGGTGAGGTGCCCGCGGATGCGGATGTGGTCAGTGGATTCGCGGGCACTGGGAGCGTTATCGTGGGCGATCGATGCTGATGATGGTGTTCCGGCTTGACGACGACCACTTCCAAGTCACTTTTCACCCCTGATGACTTGCGATTGTACTTTCGACTGCCGCGCGTCGGAGTTTCGGCCTTCAGATATCGCCGGGAGGTGGAGGGGGATGTGGGTGAGGGTTTCCTCTCGATGACCAGGGTGTTGTCATCGTAGGCTATACAGTTCACCAGCTCCCCACCACCCATCACAGTGGCTGCTGTCGAGGATGTCGAGGGTTCACCTCCTCCTCCTCCTTCCGCTGCTGCGCGGTCATAAAGTTTGGACTCCTTTTGTTTTTGGAATTGCAATTGGCGGCGGCGTTGCGATGAGGAGGTGCCTCCGCCTCCTCCTCCTTTTCCATTTCTTGGGACTACGTTCGATGGGCATGCTGATTCATCGATGATGACAACACTGGTCGGCAATAAATCTCTGTTCGACTCCTTAGTTGTATCCCTATCCTTATCTCTATCCTTATCCTTATCCTTATCGTTATTGTGCTTATGACTTAGTTTATTGTTAGCACTAGAACTATCCAAGGCATCGTGTCTGGTAATTGGTTGCTGTTGCTCCGGAGGCTGCGGCGATTGTTGCTGTTGTTGCTCCTTACGGTCTCCTTTTACGATTGTTATTACGGGTTTTTGTTAATAAAAAAATGGCACAGGGGATGGGAGGAGGTTAGTAAAAGTAGTTATCAAAATCAGAAATTATGGAGTGGGTTCATAACTTGTGTTAAAGATAATCATCAGGGTAATGTACTCATAATTTTAATATTCACTCGGATTTATTTGTTGAAATTCATATTAAAATAAATGAACATAAAATTTAATATTTAATATTTTAAAGTTTGACAAAACATATATTTAGGCCTCGCATCATTAACCAAAATTTAGCAAACTAAAATCATAATCAATTGATAACAAATTTAACTGATTACTAGTCATCTGATTGTCCCAATTTTGATAAATAAAAATAAGGTATTTAAAGAAGCTTTAAGGTTCATAAGGATAAACGCCTTAGAGTCAAATATTTATAACAAATTTAGCCTAATAAAACTACCAAAAATTATTGAAGAGATTTCCAAATTAATTCAATTAAATTTACCAAAACAAGAAACTAATAAATGATTTTGTCTGCTAAGGCTTGCAAAATTTTTTTAAATGATGTTAAATTAATAAATCAATCAACCAAATTATGAAAAATTTCTCCCAAAAAAAATCTCCCAAAAATTAAAGATATTTATAAACCTGATGGATATTAAATGTCTTTGTACCTGTATTCATATTTGAAGTTTCATTCGGACGCCCAATATTGATTTGCCTTTCGTTTAAAATGCGGTTTAAATAACTCTTCCGTTGGAGAAAAGGAGCTTGCTGCCAAAAGCCAAAATGCGAAATGTGGTCAAAGCATCGCAGCAACAGGTGTGTTTGGTCCCATTCGCCACACAGACATATACACACTTTAATCACACCCACTTAGATAATAGGAAAGCTTTTTATTTTATTTAAAATATGGATTTATTCGGCTTTTAAGTTGTAGAAATTTGACGGTGGCGGTTTATAATTTTTGTTTCTTTTTTTTATTTTATTTTTGGACGAGTTTTAAAGCGGAGGTTTGTAAAAATTTGGCATTTGTTGTTAGTCTGCAGTTGAGAGTCGATTGAAGATTGTAGATCTGAGAAAGATGGTTGTTTTTAGGGGTGACACAGTAAACTTAAAAAAAAAATATTTTTTTAATGTTTTTAAAACAGTAAAAAACCCTAGAAACTCCACGAAACTGAGAGATTTAAAACCTCCAGAGTTGGAGGTCCTTTGAGATTTTTGTGACACCCCAGATAATTAGTTTTTAGAACTTATTTTTGGTCCAACTGTTGCTATCAGCGCACTTTATTGGATTTTGCTTAATTCCATTTGAGTGAACAGGCCACAAAATTTTCACAGACGTTGATAGCTTATCGGCATTTTCAGGTACTTCCTACCTACACATATACCTATATATAACCCACTAACGTAAGTGGTTGCGTATGTGTGTGTGTGTGTGTGTGCGCGAGAGGGAGAGAGCATAAAAACAAAAACACGCGCAATGTTTACATTTTCCCTTTGTTGTCGCAACAATTTTTTTTGTGTTGTTTTTGTGACCAAACTGTCAAATGGGCAATCAACTTTGGCCGAGAGAAAGCGACTTTCTCTCTCGCACCGACAAGCTCCTTTTGCAGCCGAGCTTTTGGCCTTTGCAGCAAACAAAATATAACTTTCATTGAATTACCAAAAAAAAGTATTTAAATTCTTATATTTGGTTTTATTTCATAGCTTGCAATGGTTTTAATTTAGAACAGAGAATTAGGAAATTTTCTAAAAACTTAGCCACATTATAATACATCTAAATGACAGCTTGTGGCTTCCTGGGAAATTTCAGAAAACTCTATGGATGGAAATGAGGTCAAGAGCGCGCTTTTGGCCGTAAAAATTAATTTGCTTGTGGCCATTTTTTTGATGGCTCGCCTGGGAAATGCTGTATGCCTTGTGGGCTTATTCATTACATTAACCAAGCATTACAGGTTTTAAGTTTGGGGTTTTTTTGAAGGGCAGTCAAGAGGTTGAGAAGCTGACCGATTGACCTACCCACGCATATGTAATAGCCTACACACACACACATTAGCACACTTTGCACCAACACACATGTGAATGTGTGAAAATTTCACAGGCTCACTGCGAAGAAAGTGAAAGCAGCTCCCTAAATATCCTTTTCTATCCCTTAATAGAGTCCTATTTCGAACATAAACACTGCACTTTACAATTTCCTTGTTATAGCCTCTGTTTTGTGGGTTTTCCTGGCCTTTTTGTATATTATTTTTATTGTATTTTTCACACACGCGACCATCAGCAACGCGAACGAGTTTAAGGAATCAGCCACAAAAGCACACTGTGCAGGAAAATGCAGCTTTTCGCAGAGGCAACCGTGAAAATGTTGATGTTAGCCCAAAGAAAAGCTTAGGATTCGAACGGTTGTGAAAGTGGGTATGACTTCTGTTGGTGTAATTGGTTTTTCCAACAAAAGTTCAACAGTCATTTCAATTTAAAAACACGTTTGCTTAAATTCCAGAAGCTTTATGAGAAAATTGTAATTAAATATCAATCTTGTTTAAGTTTTTATTATTTTATTATTTTCTTATAATACATTTGTGTAATTGTGTATTTAATAACTTATTATCTATTTCTTAATTTTTAAGAATTTTTGTATTAAACAATTTCATAGAAAAAACTGAAAATACGACTTAAATTTGTAGGTCACTTGTATTAATATTATTTAGTTATTTATTAGGTATACATCGTTAACGTTCGTTCAAAAAGTGAATATAAAGAACATTAAAAAATAAAGATTATATTTCACAATAATCCTATTCATTCATGTTATGATCACTTTTTTAAGAGCTGAATTTTAAAAATGATTTTCGCAGTTTGTTAGGAAGCAAATAATCCAATAAGAGAATTTTAATTAAATAAATTAATCGTAATTAATTATAATTAACCACTTTCGAACAAGTGTAACAATCGTTGAAATTAATTTATACTAATTTAGCATCGAAAAAATCAATAAAAGCATTTATAACACACCTTGTGAATTTTTCACATTTAAATAAATCGCCCGTAAAGATGGGAAATCCCAAAGTTATCGTTTAATCCTAAAAAATCGAGCCATTTTGTTTACAAACAAAAACGAAATCGAATCGTAAATGGGAACAAAACATTTATGCTTAGCCTATTTGTATTTTATTTGTACTCTGCCTGTTCTCGCCCTCGCTGTAGATATTTTTATCAGAAGCTAAAACAACTTTTATGAATAGATCGCAACAGTTTTCCCCTGAGAGAGAGAGTTTTCCTCTGAGTTTCTTTATCCCGCTTGCACTCACATTTGTTGTCAAACAGCTGATGTTGTTGAACGCAAGCGCAGAGGAAAATGTTTGACAGTTGGAGAGAAAAAACCGGGAAAATCTAGAGAGATATAGCCTAAGAGAGAGCGAATGTCAAATAATGAAAATGGGCATTTTCCCGCTATGATTTTCCTTCCGCGACTGAACTTCACTTACACATCAGCTGCCTGAGTCATCGCGAAATACTTTGTGACGCTCGGCCATTTATCATAACTTATAATATAATTTCAGTTTTCCCATGGGCGTGTTTTTCGATGAGCTATACAATTTTCCTAACGATATATTTCCGGCTGAAAGTGGTCTGCTGATTTGGAAAATAAATGTTCACAAATTGTCGTTTGACTTGGAAAAATGTCAGCCAACAAATTTGTACTGAAAACCTTTGTTTTTTATGGGTTCTATATATTTTTTTAGATATACACTCATAATATTTGATCACCTTTTTACGATTTGTTTATTTGTGTCAACAATTTTTATTAGTTTGTGTTCTATCTGTATAAACAACTGCAACCCACTAAATGACCTACTTATTTAATACTAATATTATCATACTTAAAATAATTTAAATTGAAGGTCAAAATAAAAGAATATTTCAATATTCCTGCTGTGCACTTTTGCTTTAATTATTATTGGTAAATGTTCCAGTACAAATTAGTTTTCATCGTGTCCAATGAGAAATGTGCGGGAAAATATATATATTTTTTAGAACAACAGAAAAACGTCAGAGGGTGAAGAGGTTGGGGGATATAGAGGTTGGGGGATCGGCATTTCGTCGGTCATTTTCTTTTGGGCCAGAAGACGTTTTCGCCTCTCTCTAAAATTAGATCAAGCACACGTAGTTGGATCTGTCGATGCGGCAATTTTGTTAGTGCTTCAGAAGCCCCCAAAAAAATAAAACAAAATTTAAATGAGAAACAACAAAAGCGAGATCGGCAGGCAATGAAATTAAATTTAGCCTAATTGTATTGCCTTTTACCTAAATCAAATGAAATCGCTTATTTTGATGTAGCAAAATATGCAACATGGAACACTTTAAAATGCTATTTTTAAACACCTCAATCGAATGTTTGGCCTGTATAGTATATTCTTGATCTAGTTAATTGCTGTTAAGCATTTCACTTACATGCTGATCCCTCGCGTGGCAACAATAAAAACACTCTGCGATTTTTATTTTGTTGAGGGGCAGTCGTGCGTACCAAAAATCCGAGCCAAGATGCCAAAGGCAGCATACGTGGCGTTGATATTTTTAAACTTTTTGGGAGATGTCTTCTCGTTGAAGACTAGTACATATTTTTTTTTCACTTGGCTGGGAAATTTTCACTATTCTTTACTAAGTTTAATGAATTAAATAGTGAATGGTTAACAATGCTGTTGAATTAGAAACTTGTTAATAATTTTATGCACTCAATTCATGTGTATTTTTATATATAGCTGCCCAAAGTGTGCCAGCTCAATGTATAATATAGATTTATCTCGCACATTATACATATATTTTCCATATATTTATTTATTTCACTTTAAACACTTTTGCACTTGGTTAAACGCTTTTATCCACTTAAACTGATCACTTTTAATGGCGTTTAATCGATCACAAAAAAGGGAGAGCCACATAAAATTGAAATTTTCCTTCACCCGTACAGAAAAGTATTTTCTGTGCAGCTTAAAAATAAATCTGAACACAGGGACGGAGGCGCGACGACCCGAACCAAACAAGTCACGCCAACGATCAGCCGAGAACTGTCAGATTGGTGAGAATTCTGCAGCGTATTTTGCCTGTTGGTGAACTATTTTGGTATTTATTCATTCGATTCTTCTGGTTATATTTAGGATCATTTTGAAATTTCGATATCCACATATTTATTGTTGTGACGGGATCGGTAAAAATCTTCTTCCCCTCTTACTTAATTCGTTATTTAAAAAGGTATAACACAAACACAAGTTTAAGAAAACGTAAAGCCAATAATTGCTTTTTTAATTATATTTTTTATCGTAATTTCTCATTGCATTTTGAACATAGAAATAATATATTTATCTTATCACATATTTATTATAACATTTTGATGTTTAAAATGTTCGTTTGATTTTTGTAGTTGCAATTGTAATTTTAATATGAATAAATACTAAAAAATATTTTAAAATATCAAAAACATTTTTATATTAACAGGATATATGTCATACTATTTTTTAATTTTTTGTTGTTTTTTTTTTTTTTTTTTTTTTGTAGAGTATTTTCAGCTTCTTATATTTTTATCTAAAATAAAAAAGCTCCTTTACTGCAAGTTAACATAAAAAGCTTTCTGAACTTAAGCCTTAACAGAATGTTAACAAAAACTGTTTGTTATTTAAAATGTTGAACTTAAATTATTTAAATACAAAAATATCATTGCTTTAAAGTTAGGTAACAATTTTTGTTGATATCCCTAATTAACCACTCAATGGCCTTTGGAAACTTCTTGGCATCTCGGTAACACGGATGGATAAAAAACTTGTATAATTACCAACCAAACCAAAAACAATGTTACAACATCAAAATTACAAAAAAAAAACATAAGCAGGCTTACACACATGAGAAACAAAAATAATATTTATATATGCGATTATGTCGGTTGAATGCCGGAGGCAAGAGCAACTTTTGTTTGTAGGTTCGTTTGGCACACGTAGCATATTTATAGGAGTCATACTTGAAGGCAAAACTGCGCCAACAGGAACAGGAAGATCCGCTCAGATTGTCCTTATGGCAAAGAGGATGTGAACACACATTCCTCTCTTGGCTACTGCCGGCATAAACATATGCACATGTTTTACTGCAAATAATTAAGGCTAAGTGAATAAAATATTCATTGGTTAAAGAAGGAAATACTCTTGGTTGTACAAATACGAATACATTATTTTTTAAAATAAAATAACAATATTTTTATAAAGTGTTACATAGTTATTTATTTGAATATTATATTTTGAAATATAATTTCTGAATAAAAAATCAGAAACCAGTCAAAAATTGTGATTTGTCATAAGTTAAAAATATTTTACTAATATTCCTTCTCTCCTTGTGGATACACATGTAATGGTTATTCAATGCAAAAACTCAGTTTCTTTTAGTTATTTTTTTAACAAAAATATTTTTTTTTTAATTTTTTTAAATATAAATAACCTCATAACTTTATTCACTTAAAACCATTTCTTTAATTTATAAAAAAAACCCAAAGCCTTAAAGTTTCTTGCAAAAGTATCAGAGACCGAAATCTGTTAATAATTATGTTTTTGAGTACACCGCTTCCACTGTGGGGATGCTCAGTGGTTCAACATTGCGTATGCACGATATTAACTTGTATGGCTAATTAAAAGTTTTTTACAGCTTGTTATCAGGATTTTTTTTAACTAGCAGAAACATATTCAAAAAAATGTTCACTGCCTTCACGTTGAACCGCAGTCCCCCGTTACACACTCACAATTGGTAAGATAATTGCATTAAAATAACTGAGAGAGATTCTCCGAGTGGCCCGAGTCCTGGAGGACTTCATTATAAGTTGCCTTCTGCGGCAGCAAAAACCCAACGAACCGAGTAAACTGGGCAACTATATTTCCTATCTCTCGCTGCAGGACGACAAAATGTTAAAGTTGATAATTTTCTGGACATTTTAACTGTAAAGTGACATTTCATACTTTTGCGACCTTACTAACTGGGTTTTTTCGGGGGTCGTTCTTGAGGGCAGTTGGGGGAACAATATACATAAACGTTACTGCAGCAAGGACGCCAAGGACAGCCAACTCACAGGACACTCGATAAAGTTGTGCAGAAGTCAAATCTCAAAGGAAATTAATTTGTGTTGCAATGTGAAAATGTGCTGAAAATTAGGTTTTTATTGTGTTTTCTTCGTTTCAATGAAGGAATTGGTTGGTGAGTGGGATTTTTAAGGGTGTTTAAAGGTATAAGTGTAATATTTTTATAATAATATGAAGTAAATTACAAATAATATTAAACTTAATATTTTACAATAAAAGCCAAGTAGCTCTAAAAATGTTTTTTGTTTCTTACCCTTGAACAACAGGTTAAATAATTTTTAAAAAATCATCAAACTGTTAAAGATTTTCGAAATTGTAACAAAGATTTTATTAATATTTACTTAAAGACTCTCTGCTCAATATCTTGTCACTCTTCGACTTTTTGAATCATTCTCTACTCGTTTTTATTATATTCATACGACATGCTCGTTTTCAATTTGCTTCGTCGCTTTTCATATTTACACTCGGAATATTTGCACTCATGTCCTTTAATATTGCTTTTATGGAAACAGAAAAAAGGGTAAAGGGAAGGAATTAAGAAAAGTACAAACACAGGGACAAACTGTCCACAGTTTAAGCTGCTATTTTCCTTTTTTTGTCCCCAAAAGTGAGATATGAAAAAGCTGAAAATGGCGGGAAGAGGAGAAAACATAGCCTTGGATACCAATAAAGCCATTGGAAACACAGACAGTGAAAAGCTGGCCAACCATCTTTTTATCTGGTTTTCATTAAAAACTAAAGTTTAACAAGAAAGAACGCTATAGTCGGGTTTCCCGACTATAAGATTTGCGATACTCATTGCCCTCTTTAAAAACAGCAAGCTAGCCCTCTTCAATAATGTGTAGCCTACTCATGCCAATCAGTTTTAAGCGCCCTCTCTAAAAAAAAGTTTTGCATACTTTTGAGCGCAATAAAAATTTTCAACGCATTTGTATACACAATTTCTGAAAATGGTTTTAAAATTTTAGATATTTGGGTAGATATTTTCAATACGAACAACATTTGTAAGGGCCACTTTTCTCTAGCACTAAAAATGTGGACACCACAGAGTTTTTCCGGTTTGTGGGCGTAAAAGGGGCGTGGTCAGGTTTGAAACAAACTTGATCTGCGCCTTGCTTATAGAAGTCTGTGTGCAAAATTTGGTGGCTCTAGCTCTTATAGTTCCCGAGATCTCGATGTTTGTACGGACAGACGGACGGACGGACGGACGGACGGACGGACGGACGGACAGACAGACATTTGATCGTTTACAGTATTTGCTTACTCTTCGAGTATCGCAAATAATAATTTAGGTGAAACTGAAAAATGTGCAATAAGGTGTCTGTGCAACATTCATCTTTACAAACCAAAAAAGTAACTATTATTACCTTAGTTGGTGTGTCACCAATTTTTTATATAACATTAAATCTTATGTTTCTTTTTTTAACTTCTTACTTTTAGTCATAATTTTGTACTCCATTCTTTTTATGGCTTGATTGCCCATAAGCAATGACAAAAAAACTAAGCTTTGCTGCTTTTTGCTTTGCCCTATTCACTTTTCTTGTACATAAATCATATGTTTATGTTTGGCATTCATATTTTCATTGGCCAAGTCATTTCCTGCTTAATTAAGCGACACCATGCGGCGTCTGTAAACGAGTTTCTTGTGAGCACATCCACCCAGATTACACCCACACATATTCCGCCTACTTTCCACCCACTATAATAAAGGTTTTTTTTGGAGAACAAGAAATGGGAAAATTACCAAAGAAAAAAAAAATATTTATATTTTCGGCTTCATAAAGATAATCCAAAAAAAGTTTTGCTTAGTTTTAGATAATGTCATTGCATTCACGAAATTTGGCTTAGTCGGGAAAATTATCTAAATATTGTTATGTGCTTATGTTATTTAAAATTATAAAACATTTTATTTTTAAATTTTATTAAAATGGTAACGAATGGTCACATTAATAGTAAGACGTTCCTTTTCTTTAAATCATGAAAAATTAATTAAATTAAATTAATAAATAAATGCAATATTTTATATATTTACTTAAGTTTAGTGACATGTGGTGTTACGCTTTATTTTTCAACACATTTTTAGTAACAGTCTTTACAAAGATTTTTCATTCATCCTTCCTATTGCCAGTTTGATCTTAAACTATTAGTTTTCTCCTGCTTCACATTCCGTTTTGGTCACTTTAATCCCCAGTTGGGCCCACATTCATGTGGCAGTCAGGGGCTGGAATATTGGAAGGCAAACACCATCATCTATGGCACTCTCTCTATCCGCTGCTGCGACTTGCTCTTTTTTTTTTAGCCGCTTCTGGATGTGCGTCACATCTGTCTTTGGCTTGGCTACTCGTTTTGGCCAGTTCCTTTTCGCCGGAGTGGAGTGGAGTTCTCCCCTCGGACTTTTATTGACACTGATAAGTGTGCCCAGAGCATGGCAAAAAGGTAAGCAAAGCTGGCAATTTAAATTGAAATTGTTTGCCGCATCGCAACAGCAGGCCGTAAAACCGAAAAAAGACAGCAAAAACTGGAGCAAAAAATAAAACGAAAGAAAGCAACAAAAAATAGACGAACAAAAAATTAAGTGAGACAAAGTGTTTTGCGACAATGCAGAGGAGGAGGACTTTGGCAGTGGATGGGTGCAGTGGGGGGCAGTGGACAGCGGAATGCAAACCTGAGATTCGTTTTGCAGCAGCTGGTGATCTGGTCGAGTGCGTGTTAATTCCATTTGGGCAGTATTTTTATTGACTAACCACACAGAGAGTGGAGAGGAGTCCATTGCCCATTGAGCGAGTGTCTTGATTGTTTTGTTTAACATGTCTAACTGGCTCTGGATGGAGGAGGATAGAGTGAGGTGTACTCTTTGCCAGCTTCATTTATACGGACCTTGGGCCATCAACTGCACTCCTGGCCAAGCGACAGGAAAAACACTTGGTTCAACGCACCCTTGGGGTAGATTTGATTTTCACCCGGCAGTTACTGCTCACTGACTTTTATTCCGGGCTTATTCAAGCCTTTTCTTCTCTTGATTGGAAAATGTAAGGGCTTCGTTTTTGAAAACAATTCATGTATGCGATTTTTTATATATGTATGTATGTACTTGTAATTTTTACTTCAAGTACATTTCTTTTATTTTTTCTTTAATTAAAATTAAAATGTGTTCTTCAAAAGAAGAAACTTTTTAAAAACATAAGAAATATTGCAAAAAATTTGATTTCAAAAACAGGTAAATATATGTTAAGGACTAAATGGTTTTCTACGTGTTTCGGAAACGTTGGTGTCTTTCAACAACATTGTAATTAAATCGTAGGTAGAAGACGTTCTTTCTTAGGAGATTCTGCCTCAATACCATAAATTTTCCAAATTTTTTCCATTCATTTTTCTATATATTCTTTTTTCTTGTCAGCAACTTGTTGTCTACTTTTTCTTTTACACATTAGCACGTTGTGATATGAAATTAATAAAAACACCACACTGTTGAAAATTCCTTGGGAAACTTAAATTTCATCTTGAACAATTCCGATTGAACTCTCTTTCTGGGCAGCCCAGTAAATCCCCTCGAGGGCCTCGAAAACTTTGCCAATAAATACATGCATCCCTGCACTCATCCGGGACTTGCACATCCACCTTTCTTGGCGAACAAAAGTTCGAAGCACAAAATAATATCGTACACAACGCATATTTTTCGGTCCTCCTCCACCTCCGCAAGGACCTCACCCTTTGTGCCCATGTCCATGGTGAGTGGTAGGGATACTCTGTACTCTGTACTGGGTAACTGGAAACTGGTTACGGAAAAGAAAAGAAAATGGCGCGTGGAAAAAGCGGAAGTGCACATTAGTTGTATGCAAAAAGTTTTGTGTACTGGGGAAAAGCACAACTTATGTACAACAGCGGAGCAAACAAATAGGAATTTGTGGATGGTTTTGCCCTGTCAGCTGAGCAGCAAAACTCTCTGCCCAACTAAGGAACTGCCAAAGCAACTGAAAAGGTGCGAACAATTTTTGTGCACACCTGTGCAAAAAATGCTTTCAAAAACTTCCATATTTCTACTCCCCCTACCCCCTTGAAATACATACGTACATATTATTTTACAAAAAAATAATATTCCACACTCAAAGTTAGCAGCATTTCAATTTTCGTAGTTCTATTTTTTTGTTGTTATTAAATTTTCTGGCTGCCAAGCAAAGTTTAATATATGCATGTCAAATATATGAATACGGTAGCCCAGTCACGATTTTTAAGTAGAACATCAGCCGGGGCATCCGGGAGCAGTAAAAGCAGGAGCTGCAGGAGCAGGAGCATCACCAAGCATCTCTATCTAAAATGCAGTCAGGCTGTCTAGGAATGTTGCCCCGCTGGCTTGTCTGTCCAAAGAATTGCAACAGATTTATTATTTACAAGCCGAGGGAGGCGAGCCATTTGATGCCACTTTTTTTTTTTGGGGCAGTTGGTGAAGGGGAACCTTTCTCTATAAAAATATACACAAATATTCTTTAAAACGCCGCAAGTCTGCAAAATATTGGCTAGGTGCTGACCTATTTCCAAAAATTGCTACAAATTTCTAACATTTTATTTATATTTTCTTTGAAGAATGCAGCTAGATAAGGAGCAGTTACAAATTATTATCAACCAACTTCTTGTATATTATCTAGAGCTTTAATTAAAAACAGGTACCTAAAAAAATTTATTTACAATACTTTGAATTATTTTATAATATTTTTTTTTCAATTTACAGATTTATACATTGAGCGAAGAAAAAAAAGTTCTACAAAGAAAAAATATGCCTAATGTTTTTATTAACAGCTTAAAATTAAATATTTTCCACAAAGATTTAACCCCAAGGTGTGTTGTGTTTGAATCAAAGTGCTTTTTAAATTCATTTAGTTTAAAAAGTGTACCTGTAATACAAAAAATATTCAATATTTCCATTATCATGTTTTAACAGCACTCTCACTAGATGCGTACTTTTAAATTTCCCTACACTTTTCCTTACACCCTGTGCACCTTGAAAATGGAAAATGTTCGCCATCTGTTTGCCCGGTGGCATCGGAAAATTCCGACTTGCGACAAGTTTATTATCGTCACCATCATTGCCTTTCAACAGTTGGTGCTGACATTGCAGGCGGTGTTTTTCGGAGGGAAATCAAATGGAATTTATGGTCTGCACATTTTGGACTCGTCGTCTTGGTCTTGGGGCAGTTCAGTTCAGTCAGTGAAAAAGCCAAACCGAAGAACCTGCTGTCATCCATTATAGAAACCTATAAATTGTGCCAGACTGCGAGAAAGGGGCGGTAATGTCTGTCATTAAATTAACGCTAATTTGTTTAGTGGCGTCTTGGGAGACATTCGCCCACAGAGAAAAAGGGTATCAAGTGGCTTTCACTGTGATTTACACCCAGCTGAGTTTTGCCTTAAATTTCGTTTATGAATGAACCATTTAAGTGAATTGTAATTGCCAATTGATACACTCACAACCGAAAATCAATCTGAAATGCGCATTGTTACCTCAGGAAGCTATAATTACGTCTGGCCTGTAATCTAATATCCGTCTGTGAGGACAGTAAACTAAATTTCGGGGCCAGTAATATATTTGGTATTTTGGGGCGTGGCTGGGCCATAATGTGTAGAACACAAAATTGTCATTGTTTAAGTGCTAATGAATTTTTGGCATGCAAATCTGTCCCCTAATGTGTGCCATTACAATGCCCTTTGTTGCTGTTGTTCACTTTCTGGCATTGGGTCAGAATTTTAGAATTAATTTAGGGTTATTCTGCACAGAATGTGTTCAATGATGGTTGGGTAAAATATTTGTAGCATGCAATCGTTTTTAAATAACAAAATTTAACTTTTTGACCACTTCAAATATTTTATTAAGTTTAAGAAGCTAAAATGTCTACTCAGTCCATCTCTTTTATTTACTATGTACAATAATATCGCTGGTCGTTCTGAAAATAAGTAAAATAACATTAATATATATTTTCGAGAAAAAAAATAAAATATTTATTGTATAAAATTGATTGGGTATATATTGATTGGGGAATCAAAGAAGTTTATGTCTTAAAAAAAACCATATGTAGGTTCTTATACGATTTTTTCAACTTTAATGTGCAAAAATGGCTTTAATTAGATGATCCTAAAATTTTACCATAATTAGTACAAATTTTCATACATCACACCAAATAAAAGTCGAAAAAAAAAGGAAAGTTTAATTGTTAGATTCAAATTTTACAACCATTTGCAATCTTTATGTTCACAAAAAGCCATTAAGCAAATTGCTTTGAATATTCCACAGTTTTTAAAGATAACGTTATCTATTCCTTGAAGGTGTGACTTTTGGTATCTAAATCTGTGAGCTGTGAAATTACTATATAGTCGAAATATTCTGAATATTGGTTAAAAAAGGTGTACATTAAAATTGCTACGATTATTTCAACTAAAAAATTAAAATTTATAAGTTTGTTATAAAAATGCATAGGGGTAAACTAAGTAGAACTAAAGTGTATTAAAATTTCTTTAAGCAGAACAAAAAAAAATGTAATAATAACCATAACCCATGTTTAAAGACAAACCAATTATTATTTTTTATACCAGCTCTGTGTAACCGCAAACTTGTAAATACTCAACCCATTTGCCTTCTACCCATTTTGCAATGCGAAATGTATTGTTATTTACAATAACAGGCAGTTATACATTTTTTGCACCTATGCGTACAGATCGGCTAAAGCCTTGTTGGTTCTGTATGAAATTGCAATTTATGCTGCGTACAAAACAATTTTCCAGCGCCTCAGATACACCAGATTTGGGGAAAAGCGGAAAAGTGGGGAAAAGCGGGGAAAAAGCAATAGCAACAGCAAAAACAATGCGGCTGCCGACGCTTCCGAAAAGGCAGTGAATGAAAATTTATGTTGGATGCGTGACCGTAAATGCTGTGTGCGTGATAAATCAATTTTCATTGCACAGGATTCTGTAATTCTGTGCAATTTGAGGGGAGGCAAGTGTGGAGGTGTTTAAGTATTTATGCAATTGAGCAACCTAGTTTTGAATTTGGATTTTTGCTCCATCACCCGTTAAAGGAAATATTTGCGGGATTTTGGTAATTGTAATGCATTCAATTGACAATTGGCTTCCCAGATTGACATCTCCCACCCATTTTACCCACCGTAAATGTCTGATTATTTTGTGATTTATGCATTGCCATTTGAAACCCTTTACGGATATGTGTTTGTCTGTGCGGCCCATTTCAATTTCCACTCAGGTTAATTTCAATTAAAAGTTGCATTTGGATATTAATTAACACGACACACGAAGATTTATATCGCCTGAGCTAATTATGTCTGACAAAATAATCAATGTGCACCTGAAATCGATTATTTTTGGGCACTATAAATTAACTTATTTTAGCTTCTTATTTTTAGGATATCTGTGAATAAGAATGGACAATTTTTAATATCATTTGAATTTATATAATAATGTATTTACATAACAACCAAATTCCATAGTAAACACATGTTTAATTTTTATAAAAATTTTCTTTCACTTCAATTTCATATATTTCATGATATTTCACATACAACAAAATAAAATTAATTTATTAAATTAGTTAAATGGTTAAAAACACAAAAGTTTGTTTTTAAGTTTTTAGACTCAAAAAGTTTGAACTTTAAAAGGAAAAAACTAAATAAAGAAAACAGGTGAGGTTAAAACATTTTGAAATTTTATAATCATTAAAATATAAAGCCTTTTGTCTTATTTAATTTTTTGGTATTCTTGTACATAATGTACATAAAAAAAGTATTAAACTGTACATAAACGTTGTTATTTTGCAATTCTTAGCTAAAACG